>BMAO01015178.1:0-18880 GCA_019973975.1 Trichonephila clavata | reverse complement strand
GATGAAATACACAGCTATACACAGATGAAATAAGTTTTAAGACTCGTCCCAGAGCGCAGGCTGTAATGGAGCCATGAGGGTAAATGCGCATTCGTCATAATGTCCATAGAGAGTCTTCTGGAGCACTGTTAATAAATTGGGCTAGTTAGCTAAGTGTTAAGGGAAGACAAACGTTTATTACAGAAGTGAATTTTTACGCTGATTTTTTAAGATGGAACAAAGAGCTGTAATCAAATTTCACGCAAAACTCGGTGAAAGTGCTTTGGAAGCCTACCAACTCATGAAACAAGTTTACAAGGACTGTTGTTTAAGTAGTCAAACTTTTTCGTGTGGCACAAATGTTTATTGGATGGGAGAGATACGGTAGAAGATGATCAGTGTAGTGGAAGACTAATTTCATCTAGAACACCTGAAATTATTGAGGAAGTACGAAATTTCGTAGCAAACGATCTCTGTGCGTCGTTGAGAATGATGGAAGACTCTTTGAACATCAACAAAGAAACAATTCGAACCATACTGCATGATGATTTGCAAAACAAAAGTTTGTGCTAAATTTGTTTCACACACTTTATCCCCTGAACAAAAAGCAACGAAAAGGCACATTGCAGAGACATTATATTTCAGCCGCTGAAAACGATCCAAACTTCTTGAAGTCCATTGTTACAGGTGATGAAACCTGATGTTTCCAATGTAATCTGCAACAAATGACGAAGTGGGAAATGGAAGTCAGAAAATTCACCGCAAGCCAAAAAAAAAAAAAATCAAGGAAAATCCAATTAGAAATTAAAACAATGTTTATTACATTATTCGACTCTAGAAGTATTATCCACAAAGAATTCGTCCAACTGGACAAACAATTACAGATCATTACTACTTAAGCTGTTTCAAAGCGTTTGACGGCCAGAATTCATTGCAATTTCCAGAATATTGGACGGAAAAGCAGTTGGTGTTTGTTAAACGACAATACACCACCTACGCCTCCCTTGTGTTCGTCGAGTTTTGTCAAAAAAAGTCGATGTGTTGAACCATCCACCGTATTCACCGTATTTAGCAGCCTGTGACTACTTATTCCCAAAACTTAAAATAAAATTTAAAGTGTGTTACTTTGAGGATATTCCGACCTTACAAGAAGCTTCGACGAATGCTTTCTAGGCCATTCTACAAAGTGGTTTACAACAGATTGATTCTTAATAAATCCCTGTAACATTGAAGCCGGAGGGTCCTATTTTAAATAAAAAACCAAAACAGGAATTAATTTCTTGTTTCCATTTCTTTTTACGGACACAGTCTTAAAACTTATTTGCTGCATGTATTAACGAAAGTTACTATTTTCTCCGAAATAGTCCCTCCCATAAATATGCACCACTGAGATCTACTATATATATCCTGGAAATTTTTCAAAAAGTCTTCTTTTGGGATGGAGTTCAAAAGCCTCGTCACGTTTCGTTGCATGTCAGGAATATCCTCAATTTCTTTCCTTTTAAAGCGGGTTTGAGTCGGGGAATAGGAAGAAGTCCGGGAGATTGAAATCTGGTGAGTATGGTCGATGTTCAGTTTGCACCACCCTCTTTTTTTCAGGAACTGTTTGACAATATTGGTTCTGTGAGGGAAGAGCATTGTCGTGAACAAGAAACCATGAGCCTTGTTGTGCGTACTGGGGTGTTACCCTGCTTAGACGTTTCATGAAACGAGTAAAAATTCAGTGTACCTTGCATATTCATCTTCTTCCATCAGGTAGAAATTCCTTGTGGATAAGGGTGATGAGCATCGTTTTGATGCGCGATTTTTCTTTTCTGGCCTTTTTCTGATGAGGTGATGCAGAAGAACGTGCCATTCCATGCTTGCCATTTCGTTACAGAGTTATACCTGAGACACCAAGACTTATTCTCAGTGACAATACAATTCAAGAAATTTGTGTCGCATCCGCCGTTTCGACAAAATCTATGTAGCCTCTAAACGTGTCTGCTTCTGATCGTCAGTCAATTGATGTGGCATAAGATGACAACACGTTTTTCTCATCCCTAAATTCTGGGTAACAATTTGTCACATGGATTCTCGGTTAATCTGAAATTCATCAGCTATCATGCGTACAGTTCATTGACGATTTTTCGTGATTAATTTCCTCACCTTCTCATTGTTTTCGTCAATGATGGAAGTCACCGGTCTTCCACTACGGGGGTTGTCAGAAACACTTTCCCGGCCTTCTCGAAAACGGGTGAACCACTAATAGACACACTTCGTGGACAGTGCTTGATTTTCATAAAAAGCGTACCAGCATCTCATAAGTCTCTGTTGGTGTCTGCCAAGCTTAAAACAAAACTTTAAATTGATCTTTTGTTCGTTCATTTTCTTGTTCTCGGTTAAGAACCAATGCACTAAACAAGCACTTTGTAAAACAAGTTTACACGGAACACAAACGACGCTCAGCTGTACACCGGGGGGGGGGTAGATGGTTAATGCATACGCTCTGCATCTACTGCGTTTTATTTCGCCAGTGTTGCCAGATCAGCCGTTCTGACATCATTCACCGAACTTTATTATCAGAGGTTGTATCTAAGCGATTCTCATCCGTAACATGCAACATTGCTGTGTTGCTTAATGAAGCAAGAAATATATATATAAATCACACTCTCCATTAAATAATCATTATGGGTTTTTTTCCAGCGATTAGCGAATTTCTTGCCTTTTTCCCATTTTGTGTTAACTGCTTCAATACAGCAATGCTTTTATTTGTATGCACTGTTTCCTTTCTTTGTATTACTATTTTTATCAAATTTCTTTCCAATCTGTTTTTGCTTCTCTCCCTATTTAAAGAAATAACCGTTAAGCTTAACTTTTGGACTCGTGTATATAAACAGAAGAATGAAAAAACGCATTTATGTGAGAGTAGAAAATAAAACTTAAATTCGTGTTCAATGTGTTTTTATTAGCATTGCATTAATTTTTAAAAAGTTAGTATTTTATATTCGTAACAAAGGATAATGAAAAGGCACTCCTTTGTTACGAATATATAAAATACTAACTTTCTAAAAATTAATGCAATACTAATAAAAACACACACGAGAATAGTTTTATACTTTAAAGAATTCAAAATGTAAAATGAAACTCTTTACTGTTTAGATATTGTATTTCTCCAATGTTTAGATTTTCACATTAAAATCAAACAGAGAAAGAGAGTTAAAATCCAAGAAAATTAAAAATGTTCTCAGATGAATGGAAAAATATTTTTCCACATTTTTAAAGTATGTTAAAATTTCTAAAAGCTCGATAGTGAATGGAAACAAAATTTTATGATTTTATCTCTTTATAAATGTAATAACTAAGAAATAATATTTTTTTGAACGTTAATATTTGCTTTATATGAATGTTCATAGTATATAAACTCCCATTTGAAACATAAACATGAATGTACTTTAAAACCAGAAAACGTTTTGCATTCTTCATTAAATAAATAAAAGGTTTTCAAATGCATAGAATTCATGGGGAATAAGAAAAAGGTAAAATATACTATTGAAAAGCTTTACTTGACGATTCTAAGCTTTATTTGTTTCTTAAAAATTAATATGTTACAAAGAGGGTCAATTTTTTTCCCCATTTAGGCTGCTGTTATTCAAACTTTTTGAAAAGGAAATTCAATGATAACGAGAGAGTTAAAATATTGAAATAAACTCCAGCTTTTTATGCTTAATTTGGTCATCGATACAAGCATATACTTCGTTTAATCCTAAGCGATAATTTCATTCAGAAAGGGTTCTTTCAAATTGAATGAACCTGAACTTTAATATGTATTGAATTTTTTATTCGAAATTTTAATTTTCAATTTGTATACGATTAGAAGTTGATTTTTTTTAATTTCTAAGGACTCTCCCTATTATTTTTTTCTAATTACAGGAATGAATGGTAACATGCAAGGGTGAACAATATTTCAACAGAACTATGACGAAGACAAGCCTCCCAAAGAAACTCAAAAAAATCTGTCAATTTATTTCATTTTGAAAATGACATAAATGTGTACATCTATATGGAAAAAATTAGAATTGCTATGTTATACATTGCTCATAATAAACTATTTCAAATTTTAAATCTGGTCTCAGATATGTGTTTTTTCTCGATATGAGAATGATAGTATTTCATGCTTATGAATATGTAGATGATAATCTGGAATAGCAGAACAGTCGAGTAATATAGAATACCAAGGTTTAGGCTCTATTTGTAGCTTCTAATGCTTGGGAACACCAAGAAGTACTGAAGAAAGACTCCCATGATGCATTGCAGTGAGAATTGATCACTTGTTGTTGCCATACCATTCGCTACAGAACAAAGTGCGTTTTGCGCTTTACAAAAATTTTTGCTGGTAAGTTTTAAAACATTTTAAATCACTAGTACACATGTGACGTGAACATTAAAATTAAGCATAGTCCTTCAGTATAAAGGTTCACTTTCCAAGATGGCGGGTGGAGTATTATGGAGTACTAGATATTCCATAATATCCGACTTATTCCATTCTGATGTATCATTTGTAATAGAGTTCATACCATCAAACAAAGAATCAGAAAACAAAGACGCTGAATGTATTTTCTGTAACGGAAAATTCTCCGAAGATCAGTGAAGAAAATTTGGATTCAATGATTCAACTGTTTTCTCTAGGCTTACCTTGACTAAACTGGACTGTGACTTTTGTGTTAATAAATTCGAAACAGAAATGACTTTCTCATACTGTGAAAAATATAGCTTTTATAGTTAAAAATAACTACGTGTTATGAAGTCTTAGTTAGTTTTCCAATGGTTTAAACCACCTATTCCATTTTACCCGACTATTTCGTAATACACTCCATTTATCATTTTTTTTTTAAAAAAATAATTTTTTTATAACAGCATAATAAATATTATTGCTTTTGACAATTGATAATTCTTAATAATCATTTATAGCAGAAATTGACAACCAATGGCACGCGTGCCACATGTGGCACGTGGTTCAATTCTCAATGGCATTCTGCACTACTCTACTCATATGCTAATTTTTGAATGGATGGAAGTTGATAAATTTGTAATGGATCTTGTTTAACAAACATCTTCAGAATTATGGACATTTTCGAAATTACGAAAAATCTGAAAGGATCATATTCTATATTATCGTCACACATTGAAGCAAAATGAGGGCTTCTGGTGGCGAACTTCTCCGGAGCGGGAAGCCGTCTTTGTAAATTTCCACACCATGAAAACCCCTCATTCGACTTTGAACCTCAACTTGAATACTTCATGGAATATCATTAAGATGTCAATTTTAGAAAGTTGCAAGAATTTCTGGTACTCTTCCGTTTCGGTAAAGTTGCTAAAAATAACACAACCGACGCCATACGGAATATTCCTACAGGTAACATTTTACCACCACGTTCAGAAAACAAGTCGTTGTCTTTTCTTATCAGTAAAGTCTTTTTCATAACATGTCAAAAATGGATGAAAACAATTAATAGTTATTAATATTTTTATGTGTATATTGTGTGATGTGTGTCGCCAACAACGCCAACTTAGCGAGATTTGAGCCGGTGAAACGGAGAAGTACCGAATTTTTTTTCTTGTCGAAATTCCATATTTTTATTAACCTTTTTAATTCAATGTGTAGATTCTTAGAGGTGTGTATGTACGATCTCTAAAGTGTTGTCTACAGGTGAGAAATCAACAGAAAAATTAAAAAAAATATCCTGAATTCATTCTGATCATTTTTTTAATTTATATATTGAGAAATGATTGCTTTTTAAATGTGTACTAAAGTAGTGTGTAAAATATTGGTTTGGATAGAAAAAAACAAAAACATACAAAAGAACTAATAATTTATGCTAAATGTGTAGCAGTTCCAATTTAATATACAGCGTTCACACTTAATGGAAACGATTTTGATAGTTGATTTTTATCAATAAATACCGTAGTCCACTCAGTGTTCTTGGATGCTGTTTTCTTAAGGCTCGTTTTTATAAACCGAAAGCACGAAAGTCCATTGCAGAAGCTTAGGGTAATTCCACAAGTATTTCGTCAATTGGGATACAATTTATTCCTGTTTCTGATTCTTTTCTTGCTAAATAAGTGGTAGTTGACTTAGAAGTGTGACAAAAGACAAGCTTAACTTTATCATATACCTTTCCAAATAAAGTTGGAATTTCTTCATCAAAAATTGGTTCTTAATATTCTGCTGATAGTAGAATAAATTAATTTGGCCATATACTTCAGACTTTTTTGATTTTTAATTTGCCGTTGCTAGAAAATCCTGAAGCTATCGTGAATCCCTTTGGGAACTTTACTGACGAAGCCATTTTGTACAGTCATTTCCGTCAGTTGAGCAATAGAAAAATGATTTTTTCTTTCATTGTAGTCGCTTAAATATACCCATACTTCATCGAGTGTTAGTAAAAATTTCCATTTTTCCGCAACTAGATGTTTTTTATATAATTTTCTACATTTTGCTTTCTTTCAGCTATATGTTTTAAAAAAGGAGACGAATGTTAGGTTTAAATATCTATTTTACCTTTAAATCCTTGTGAATGATTTTAATTACAGTTTCGGAAGATATTCCTAGTTGTGATGCATTGAATTTTTGAGTCAGCGGACTTTCTTTTAGGATCAGAGACTTCGCTCTCTTGATAGTTGCCTGCGTTTGAACAGTCTTAGGATGAAGTTTCGTGGTTAAGTTTTCATTTTTACTTTCTGCTAGACGTTTTTTCACTTTTAAATTTAATATATTATAATACCTTTGATTGAATGCAACAACCAATATTTTTACACCGCTGTTTAAATTGTTGATACGAATATTTCTCCTTGGAAAGCGTAATTACGTAACTTTCGAGCTTTATATCATTTTTAAGGGCCATTTTTAAAATAGATATTTTATTTTACATTCCAATCAATAGAAAACCCCAGTAGCCGATTATTCTGAAGTTGCCAAAGGTTTATCTAAAAATGGAAACGAGAAAATAAATTACGAAATCGTTTCCATAAAGTGTGAACGACCTTCTGTATTTTCATATCCTATAAGACAAAGAACTTTTTGAAAATACTTATTTTCTCTAAAATGCTCTTATTATACGTTTATGGTTGGCGATTGGTGAATGATACTAGGTATATATTATTCTAAATCAGCTTTACACAATCTTTTCTTTAATTTCCAGCATACTATATTGATTCCTTTCGCGGTACAGTAGATGTTAAAAAGGGTCGATGCGAACTTTGTCAAAACATAAAAAAAAAAAAGCTGTAATAAAATTTTTCTGTTTTTAGTATTATTGATTAATAAATGCTGCGTTAAGTACATAGCAACTACTTAGAAACACCAAGGAAAACAGCAGTTTGAAGTAGTAAAAATGTTACTTTAAAAATTTCTCTGAAAAGGTAATAATCAATATTTTTATTACAAAGTCGTTAAGAAAAGTACTAGATATTAGACGAAAAAAGCCTGTAAAAGCCTACATAAGCCAGAATAATAAGTTAAATTTTATATAAAATGAATTATGTAAATATTAGAATAAAATTTTACTGTTGTTCAAATAAAGCAGAGTGGACAATACATTATTTAAATTAAAGAGAAGTTTTGTTAAAATATTTTATATGATTCACATTATTATATTAAGTAAATTGAGTACTTTTTTACACGATTAGTAAATTTCAACTCGAGCTGTAAATTAGGTAATGGCAACATAGGTATAAATCACTTTTAAGTGAACTTACAATTACATTACATTCTTTCTATGTCATGAACAACTAAGTGTATTTTCCTTTGCCACACAAATGTCGAGAAATCGTTGCTAAGATGTTGTTTGTTAATGTCAGTGACGGAGCGCCCTACTGTGCGATTTTCAGGTAAAACGTCATGGAATCGGCGGCCAGCAGAGGTTTCTTCAACTTCGGAAAAAGATCAGTCACTCATGTCAGGTAAGAAGAGAGGGTGTTCCAAAATTTCTCACTGCCGTCGTCACTATAGGAGAATGACATTATTTGCGGCATGACCGCCAGCTGGTTTATCCATTAGATGCTTGGGGCGGACGCCCAGGAGTCCGGAGGGGATCGGAAGGGTCTGGATAAGCTGGACTTAAACAGATTTTCTGGTTATAAATTTCGATCATCCAGTGCCAAGGGGGCAGTAAATCTTTTGCGACCAGAGCCCTAAATGAGCTTATATCGGCACTGGACATGAAAACGAGAGTTGTCATGCAATATGATAGGGAGATTGTTTTGTACTAAACGTGAAGTTAGCGCCGTATAGCCGGGTATAGATGATGCTGTAGAAATCGTCGTTGACAGTTTGTCCTGCAAACACAGTATGCGTAAAAATCACACTTTCCCAATCATATGCCACAATGAGCATGTAACGGGTCTATCCGCGTTTCTACTGATAAACCTCTAGGGTAAAATTAATCTTTTTAACAATGATTTTAGTTGAAAAACTCTCTTAGAGAAGAAGACGGGATTTATGCAAATTAAGACTTCCATTGAAGTGCTTGAAGTACAGTAGGCGAGGATGGTTGAAAGTGGATAGTGAAGCGTGAATAAGATTACAACCGGAGGTCGTATAGTTAGTAAAGTTATCTAAAGATAATCCAAGTATTGGAGTCTAGAGTGCACCCATATTAAGGTAAATGTGTTTATTTCTATGATATTTAATTTAATCCAAAGGGATTGCTCCTCGGGTTTAATGTTTTAAGTGAATTCTCGCCCTTACGATGTATAGAGTTATCAAGTTAAACAGATAATAAAAGTGTGTTTGAATTACCATGGCTGATCATGACTCCAAACACCAACGTCCACTGGGACGTTACAAGCATAACTGGCACCCCTACTGGGTTTCTATCTATATTTCCCTGTACATGGCGAACATCGGTGACGCCAATCATTTGATCGACACTTTAATTCAGGCTCATAGACTCGTTACCACGTCTCATCAATCGCGACAATCCGCTGCAGAAATGCGTCTCCTTCATTGCAGTATCTCTCCAGGTGGATGCCAGTCAGTGCATACCGGTGCTATTTTTGTTCTTTGGTGAATTGATGGGGCAGCAAAATTTTCTTCATGTTCTGACATTACTTCATTATGTGCCACATCGTCTGATGAATAAGGATAAGGATAATTCCCATATAATCCATCGATGGTCTATTGAAAGGAGACATCTCAGGATGTCAATCTGATCTTGAGAAATAGAGGACCTACATGCGCGTTTGAAATCCGCAGTCTCCTCTCGACCCGAACAAAGCATTTTAACCCATGGTGCAACCCCGTCCAAGCTTCCAGTAATACTCGATAACGCTCTGTTGCATTTTTGCCACAGATAACCTCGATTTTAAACCACGACGGCTGATCGCCTTTTGAAAATATGTTTTAGTGCGAAGGTAACGAAACCACTCTTCACTTTAACTCCACACAACTACCCTTCTTACTACCTGTTCTTAGCACCCTATACATCAGAGGTTACCAAACTTTTTTTATCTCAGAGACCCCTTTCCATGTTTTTTGGTTTTGGATAGACCCCTACTTACCTAATACAGAATTTTTGCAAATTTATGAACTTAAATGTCTTTTTGACAGCTGGTATACAGCTATACTTATTTCAAAATATTTAAATTTCTAACTGTATAGTGAAGTACAGTGTTTAAAACCTAAGACACACATGTTAATAGATTAAAATAAAATTTAATTAATATTAAAATAACTGTTACATAAAGTAATTGAGAAAGAAACAAATATTTTTAATGGGAGGGATGAATCTGGTGCTTCTAAACTTGTTGATATCAGTTTCTAAATTTTACTTTAAGATTTTCTTAGTGCCTATTTCGATCAGTTCCTCTTAGACCGTGACATTTGTCTTTCTTTCAATGTGACCTTATTAATTAATTGCCTACTGTAGTTTGACCATATATATAGTCAAAGCATTCTCAAACCTAGTTTCAAAATCTGAATAAAGGTCATTTAAATGTTGAAATGTAGGTTAAACCATCCTTTTCCTGGTAGATTGTGTGTGACAAATTGAGAAATAGGAAAAAAAATTCGGGACGACCAATATTATACTGCTTAACTTAATTATGGCAAGAAACGCCGAAATGATGGTCCTTGTAACTGCAAATTAACTTCATTAAATTTAGTAAATAAATCTGTTAAAAAGGTAAATCTGGTTTCCACTTGATTAAATTTTTTTTTAAAATTAAAGTCCTGATCTAGTTTAATGAAAGTCACTATCGTAGACACCCCCCCCCCTCTTTACACCTCATGGACCCCCAAATTATTTTTTCGCTGACGTAGACCCCTTGCACACTGTCATAGACCCCTGGGGGTCTATATAGACCACCTTGGGAATCACTGCTGTACATCAAGAATAGCGCCACCTCACAGCTCACATTCCCTATTTGCGCATGCCTGCTCTTCTGCGAGTTTCTAGGTTAAGTTGTTATTATTTAATTTACAGTCATCGTATGTTTGAATTAAATCAAAAAATTATATTTTTAATTTTCCTTTGAATTATTTAACAGAAAAACATTCAGAGCTTAAAAAAAAGAGGAATATTCATAACGCATACGCGCATTATTATTATTTTTTTTAATAAAAACATATCCTACTTTGAGTGCTATATGTTTTATTTATTATTCCAGGAATCTAAATTCTCTCCAGAGAAATTTTTTTTTTGTCTTATACATTTTCTAAAAGCGCTGAAAATTTTAACTACTTAATAATTATATATTCATAGTTTTTAAAACTAAATCAGCTAATAAAGAAATTGCCTTTTTACATAAAATGCGCTAACAAGATTTCAAATAAGATCAACTCTTTTCAAAAGAAAAATTAAGCTGCTTTTGAATATCAAAGATTTTTTTAAAAAACAGGATATTAAATATGAATAATTTTTTAAGCAGTTTGTGCATGTATTATATTCTCATTCTCGCCTAAGTATTATCAAAAGATGATTGGAGAATATTAATTCTTTCACAAAGAAGACATACTTTTAATACCTTCGAAACAGACTTTTTAAAAATTTAGTCTTTCTAATTAAATAACTTTTGTAATTTTTCGCTCTCGTAAATGGATTTACCTTCATTTTTGAAAATACTTTTATAATAAGTATTATAAAGAAATATAATAAAGACTTTTATGCATAAATTATATTTTCTAAGCAAATAAATTAGTATATTGTTAGTTTTTTTTTTTATAATGTATTTCGCGCTTGTGTAATGTACATTCATTTATTCTTTGTGTTTCAGAAAAATTATGTAAAATATGTCAGAGAAAAATGATAATTATTGAAATAAAATCAATAAATCTGCAATGTATAATTTAAGAAAAATTATTTAAAGTATTATTGTATCAAAAATATGTTCATTTTCTCGTTATTATAAATCTAGATTGTATTCGTCTATCTTAATACTTCCATTTCATTCATTTAAAAAAAAATTGAAAAATATAGCAGCATATATTTGTTTAACGCTATCTTCCCCGCATAATTTTATATTTATCGTATTTATTAGGCTCATCGATAATTTAATTGTCAACAGGAATGATACCTTTATTTTATTAATATAATAAATAAAATAATTTTATTATAAAATAAAATCAAACTAATGAAACCTGAAGGGTTCGTACAAAATTATTTTTTGATTTATTATATGAGTACGTAGCTCTGATTCTATTCTATTCTCTATTCATTCTTTCTCTCTCTCTTTGTACATATATACAAGGTGTACTAGGATCATTGTGACAAAGTTTAGGGGAAGTAGAGGACATCAAAAGGATTAAGGTCTCCATAGCAACCCATGGTCGGAAACGTCTTCGTTCTGCACTAGGTGGGGTTATTCCCAAGAGTATTTAAGGAAACGGACGTGCATTACCGAAGTTGTTTGAGCTGGTATCGTCTACAGAGGAGTGTGGAACGTTTTACGAAAACCGAGATGGTAGATATGCACCTAATTTACGGATTGGTGGAAAGAAGAGCACGAGCAGCAGAAAAATTGCATCGCGAAAGGTATCCACAGAGAGATGTAACCGGAAAGCCGTATGTTTGCTAATTTGCCTCGCAATGTGTGTGAATAGGGGTCGTTACAAGGTAATAAGCATAGTGAGGACGGGCCACGAGTGACTCAAGCTCCCAACAGGGTACTCAGATTCCTTTGAACCAGCGTTTATCAAACTGTGGGGCGCGCCCCTCTAAGGGGGCTTGACAACTCTACGAGGGGGGGGCGCGAGCATATTGAAAAGTCAAAAACAAAAGATGATAAAAAAATTATTAATTTACTGAAAGTAATAAATATACATTCTGACATAACAAAAAATAAAATACACATTTACACTGGCATAATACATTTATAAATGTATCAGTACTGCACACTCAATGTTTTTTTTATAATTAATATAACAATTCTAAGTTAAGAAGAAGTTTAATTACTAGCGACTCCATGAGATTGTTATACATAAAATTATATACAAAAATTAACCCTTATCTTGATAAATAGTATAGTTTAAGATTTATACCTAACTGCCGATTAGAAGTTAGGCGATTCGCTCCCATACGCTAACTGTTTGTCACGTAGGCAAGTGTATGTGATATACTGTAGGAGGGGGGGTGAGAAAAGGAGTAAATAAGCAGATAATCTGAAATAAGTAAATCCTTCTCAAGCATATTGTCAAGGTCCTTTTACTGTATTCCAAAGCCTTTGGAATAATTTTATGGATAACAGTGCACGGAAAAGATCGTACATTAAAAAGACGTATATATACGCAGTGGAAAATTAACAGTCTGACTGAGAGAGACGTTTTTCTACGCCAATGCACTTAAGAGGTTAAAGTCGTATTGTAGCCTTAGAGTGTCAATGTATAGTGTTATTGTATGGGGGGGGGCGCGATGAAAATGATGACTAATAATGGGGTCGCAAATATTGTAACTTTGAGAAGCACTGCTTTAAACGGCTTCCAACACATTTGGTTCCATGCATAGTACAAAATGTGTTGGATACCGCGGCTCGTTGAAATGCGAGTCCTGCCTCCACTATGCCTAAAACCTCGTAATGAACCATATTCCCACAAATTGTGATGCAAATTGCCTAACATCTGGCAGTCCGGTGCATCTCTCCTTTCGTGATTCAACCTTTCTGCTGATCATGCATTTCTTCCACCAATTTGTGACGGATCTATACATGTCCTTCCACTAATCCTCTTGGTAATTCTTTTAGACCAGTAATTTTAACCAATCTTCTCCTAAAAGAAGAAAACGTGATGTGCAAATTAAGTTTAATATATATATTCTTTCTTCGCGTGTTTGAGAGATAGGGGAATTATGAGTAGATTAGAAGTAAAGTGAATCGGTATTGAAGTGTATACGTAATAGAAAGTAAGAAAGCCAAAAGTTTAGATAACAAGAAAGTAATAAGATTAGCTAACCAGAAGTGTTAAAATCAACTTGAATTAAATAGAAAACTGCATGAGTTCAGGTACTATGACCTTAAATTAAGTTGATGTTTAGAGTATTAAACTAATAGTGAGATCATTAAATAGGTAAGCTCTGTGTAAAGTAATAAAAAAAGAAGAGCTGCTTAATGAATATATTCTCCCCAAACGCGAATCTCGTCTCTCTCTCTCGCTCTATTACTGAATTGATAGTGTTATTTGTGTTTGATTATTAATAGTGTTATTTGTGTTTGAGTTGTTTATAGTGATAAATAAAATAATTGGAATTCATCCTGTCGTATGATCCTTTAGTTCCTTCCACACCTTTAGCTGGGTCACAGGGTAGAAGGTATGTAAACGCGTTTCAAATTCTTTAAATTAAGTGTATATTTGCCATTTCGGTGTTTGTGAAATGTTCCATACTCTTTGCGGGTGATGATAGCTCAGATGACTGCGGTAATACACGTCTGCTTCCTTAAATTATCTTTTGAACAACGCTATCTAGCTCCGAAAGAAGAAGTTTCTAATCATGGGTTACTATACAAATCTTAATCCTTCTGATGTCTTCTACCTCCCTTTAAAGTTGGTCCCAATGATCCTGGGACACCCTACATAATCCGTAATAAAAAATAACATATAAATATAGCTATAATCCTAAGTATAACTAGACAGAATAGTAAAAAATATTAGCCACAGTAATATAGACTCTTGACCTCAGGATCTAAGAATGCAGGTTTACACAGTGTTTTATGGCCAGCCAACTTTCACCTGTAATTTGCTCCCACTACTAGACTAAAGAGAAAGGAGGAAATACTGTAAATATGTCACTATTAGAAAATAAACGGCACCAAAATGCTGTCATTAAATAAGACAATACAGGAAAAATTAATAAAAACTACTTACTTAACATAGAAATTAAAAATATTTTGAATGAAATACTGTTAAAGTAAGAAGTGTACATACCACCTAAGCCTATCGCCATGCCCATTTAGTTTGTGTGATTAATTACTATAAATTTGTGTGTATGTAAGCGTGTACACTGTCAAAAATCAAATTATTTCTTATAAATAATTATCATAACTTAAGTTACAAATTTATGGTTTGAATTAGAATTTAACGATAGCAATGTGTAGTTGTTTCTTCATGAACTCATTCAGAGGTATTTTCCTCCCAATAACTTAACTTACCGTGTCTTCGAGGCAGTTGCGCAAGCAGACTTCTCTCATATTCGGGGGAGATTATAGTCTTAAAAACCTCGTAGACGTAAAAATCAAAGAGTAATGTCTATAGTCAAAATTAAAAAAATTGTTGATCTATGGGGTAGCTCCCCTCCCCCCGGGTCTGCCCTTGGCCCCTGCACATGTATTTTAATTCTAAAATGCATATTGTTGCCAATTATCTGCCTTTCAATTCCGCTTAATTTTCTTCAAAAACCTGAGGGTGTGTGTTTTTGAGTTCCGCTGATAACCATAGACAATAAATCATGTGTGAAAGAAAAAAAACTTGAGTTGGGTAGTTTTTTTTCTTTCGACATTTGAATGTGGTGGATGATAAAACTCAGGGAGTTACTAGGAGAGGTATTTCCTATATTTTCGAGTTTCCTATAAATAAATATTTATCTAACTGGAAAAAAAAGTTACTTTTTCTCTGTTGTCAGGTAAGAGCTATCAATGTTCGATGTTGCATTTGAAAATTTTAATGGATACATACCACATTTGGGGAGAAGGGAGGGGGGAGAAATACTGTATGTTGCCAAAAGTCTACATTATGTAACTTATATATTTCAAAAATTTTAAATACTCAATAATATTTGTAATACTACTAATTTTTTTACTTATTTTTTACGTAACCTATGACCACATTCCTATAAAAAACAATTTTTTAAAACTTAAAATAAAACAAGTAATGTAAAAAAAATTTTAAAGTCAATTCCTACTTTGAATGGATGAATAGAAAGTATTTTATTAACGATTGAAAATTTGAACAAAGAGTGAACTAATAGTAGGAATTAAAACAAGATATCACTCATTGGCATGGTCAAGTAATTTTAGCGCGTTTTTCACATGTTGTATTTTACAATAATGCAACTAATGAACTTTTTACTAACAGAAAGTAGTACTGTACTTAAAAAAAAATTTAAATGATTAAATTTAAATATGATTTGGCTCATCTAGGGCCCAAATGCGAACAAATGCCGAAAACCCGAGGTCAATGGGTTGCTTATTGGCTGAGAAAAAGGTACGACAAAATATGGAACGAAGACGAAATTTGCGTCCTAATAGCGCTTTTGTTCCACTATGTGAAAAACGCGCTAAAAATCATGATTTATCTGCATTGTTGTAACAATGCACAGCTAGTTTGGCTGAAAAGTCAGTTTTCGACCCCAACTGTTGTCATTGTTTTAACAGTTACATTGTTACAACAATGGAGACGAATATAAGGTGGCGTCGGAAATCGGAAATTAATTAAATTAAATAAGCGGTAATTAATTAATAATTATTTTTAAAAACTGTAGGAGTTTCAAGTGCCATCTACTACAAGTTTAAAAAAAATATTTGAACTTGATTGGAGGAATAGAAAGGATTTTATTAACGATTGAAAATGTGAGCAAGATATATAAATATTTATACATAGGGAGAGAGTGAGCTAATAAGCTTAATGAGCATTTAAGGCTTAAAGCCGACGCATTTATGGTGTTGACATTGCGAGACGCTTGTGCATTCAGACTCAGTGACCCATGGAGAACTTCACAATCATGTGATATACGAGTAAACAGCCGCTAGTCACCGTGATCCTATTTCTTTGGTGTACTACAAGTATCACTTTGTGTATACCGCTGTTCTGTACGACAGTTTTCCCATTGGAACCACTCCTCCAGGTTTGTTAAAAAAACTGTTCAGTTCCAGTAAAATAAAAGACTTGTACGATATTTCTTCAGTTCTAATAAGAATAAGACTTATTTTTTGAAGGTTTAATTTTTAGGAGATTATTCACCTGTAAAGTATGCGAGTGATACCAGCTCTTGGGTATATACTAGGTCTGCAATGGTAAAAATACCAATCCGCAGCCCCATTGGATAAAAAAAAAAGTATGAGTTGGGCTTATTTTTGTTAATAAAGCGATACATTTTACTCACGTATTAATAGCTCCTTAAATCCCCAGGGGAGCACTTTCGTTGTCGCGTATTTCAGTGATTCATCCGTCATTCCTCCTGCAAATATTTCATCAAAGTTTGTTTTATTTAGCAAAAGAGGGGAAGAGAGAGAGAGACTGGAGTCTCTTAAAAAGTTCACATCAAAATTTCTTGAAAAAAATCTATCATTTACGAAAGTTTATAATAAAAATTCATACCAGAATATTGCACGCCACTCTCGGTTTGTATTTGTACCGCTCAATACTTTTCAAAGTCAGTTATTGTAAATGAACGAAAACTTCGTTATCCTTTGAACAGTCTTAATCGAAAAATTGATGAAGGTAACTGACAAGCACTGACAACAATTGCAATGTTAACCGTTTCGAAGATATCTTAACGGTTCTGCGTAAAATTGATGATTCTACAGTTGAGTAAATAGAACTGACAACTCTCTCTAACTACTGTCGTCTTCACATCGAAGGTATGCAATTAAATACATACAAAAACGAAAAATTGTCTAATATCTGCAATAACTCAAAATTAAATTATTTTTTATATATATATTTGAAAGGTATACTGGTATATCATTTTATTGAAGAAAAAAAATTAACGGCTTAACATGTTACATAAAAATTCTCCTATTTTAAACTTCTCTGCTGAAGCAAGACGTACATTCGTGTGTTTAATTTCAACACCACTGCATTTTGATTTATAAATATATCACATAAAAGAATACCATTAATGTTTTGCTTAGGTATAAAATTTTTTCTTCAAATGGAGGCTCTTGACTTATAATCTGAAAATATAGTTTAAGATTGCACCCTATTTTATTATCACTATCTATCTATCCATCTATATACAATATATTATATATATATTATATATATAATATATATATAGTTTAGCTTTAAGTTAGATTTATGAAAATTTTGTATGATGTATTTTTCCCCTCAGCAAAGGCTTAACTTTTCATGCCTTTGTGTAGCCGCAGGAGCCTAATAGTCAAGGTAATGGATTCGTGGCCGGCGTGTCATGAGTTCGAGCCTAATACCGCTGAAGATCCGCCGTGCATAGAGGGCCGATGCACGTTAGATATGTTAATGCTCATATGTCCTCCCGTTGGTGTGGAAGTTAGGAGAGGGAGATGCCATTTCAGATTTCGTTCGTCACTTGGCCGTGGTTTCAAAATTACGAAGTCTGTCACCAAAAACCCTCGAGTTGCTTTACAGTGTAACGTTAATAAAAACTAAATCCCCATGTTTTCGTGCGCATGCTCTTTGAGCCATTTTTGAGGTCGAGCTCCCAGACGCTAAAGAAACCAGACACAGCAACTAACAAGAAAACTCCACATTCACCTGATACACGATCAAAGACTCGCAAGTGACTTAGAGCCTACTACTTCGGCGTACCCCAAGTACGACTTCGTTTATCTCATGGGGTATGCTTAAATCAATTTGAAAATCCCACTGTGTGTGTGTGTGTGTTTTATAAGATATTAGTATTTACTTTATATTTTTCATGCGCACAAAAACAATTTTTCAAAACCTATAATATATCCTAAAAGTATTATTATGGATTTCCTAAGCAACTGAAAATAATTGTTGAATTCCTTTTTTTTTCTTTCTCTCTCTTTTATTCATTTATTGGCAATTTAATGGTATATCAAAAAAATTTTAAAAATTTGCATGTTTCTTTGAAACAGTCATCTTCTTTTTACAATCACACAACATTAGTATAACAAAATAAAATAAAATAAAATCGCAGAAAATAAAATATGCAAACGACAAATAAATGCAAATGCAATCGACGCATTTCGGGTCCTTTTCTGTTCTAAAAGAATTACTTATTTGCGATCTTTTCTTTTTTTTCTGGTAGCCTACTAAAGCCTATTTTTAAATTCATTAATTCTAGAATTATATTTTTTCCTGATAATATTTTTGATATAATTAATTCAAATAAAAGCATGCTGTTGATGGCGGTTGGTCTGTGGGCATCCCATATCTGATGGTCTTTGATGTGGAATCGGCGATGGTTGGATTTTTCTTTCTGCGTAGTTGCATGGCGATTGGTAAATAAAAGCGTGCGTTTGTGCATCTATTTTTTAAAGGGTCCATAGGAGCCCATGTTAAATTACGTAAGTTTATTACTTTTTCTCAGAAAATACTTACTTCTCGTGAATAAAAATCTTACAGCAGGTTATGTGTACTATTAACGAGGGTTTTATTTATTTATTTTTTGCTTAAAATTGAATAATTATGAATTTTCAAAAAATGTCCAATTTTTCCCTAAAATTAAGTTTAAAGAAGCCTTATCTAAAAATGTTTGCTAGACAAATCTAA
>BMAO01015177.1:0-19137 GCA_019973975.1 Trichonephila clavata | reverse complement strand
TTTATTAAAGTAATTTGTGTACCAGCGATACACCACATATTATTTTCAAGCAATGAATAATATTTTTGAAGCACAACATTTAAAGAAAAAATTATTGTTACTTTTTATATTAGACAATGTTAGCTATAATTATGTACATTTCTGCCATCTTTATTCACATGAAAACGCATAAATTATTTTTCATTTTTAATCAAGCTATATAATCAAATATTAAATTTTCAATTTGGATTTTGCATTTAAATTATAAAAAAAATTTACCAGATGAAGTTTTTATACAAATATGTGCTTTAAACAATCATATCCTAACTGACTTAAAAAGTAATTAAAATTTTTATTCTGAGAACACATAAATATTTAGTTATAATCTGAATCATTTTGGATGGAGGTGCATCATTTCAAACATTTCATGAACTTTTTCCGGTACAAAACTAAAAAGACTGTATTACGTGACTCCTCACATTCTTAAGCAGAGTATAAACGATTACTTACGAATTTATTTAAAGGTTTATAATATGCAGTATAATCCGGCGTATAACACGCACTTTTAACACTAAAAATGAGGTCGACACTTAAGGATAAGCTGTATTCGCTGAGTATAAAAAGTAATATCTTTAAAAATAAAAAAAAAAAAGATGAGCAAAAATAGATAAATAATGCTTCTACATATATGTAATACTGTTTATTTAAAAGAAATCACATATATATACCTTACAATCTCAAAGGGTTATATTTCTAGTAAAATACTATTTTTTTCAAAAGTCTGGTATAATATTTTTTTTTATCCTACCCGTCTTCGGCATCTCTGCTATTAGTCGACGAGCAGCCCGATAAAATGATGACGAATATAATATCACGAATAAATTATTTCAAAACATAAAAAAACTTGTTCAAGTACAGTTCGGAATCCATCGTAAAAAAAAGGGGTAAGTTATGTGGTGAATATACCTAAACATTGATAAATGCCGCTCGGAAAGTATAGGAGCTTGTTATACGCCGGATTTTACGGTTTTCAGAAAATGTAAATTGCTAAATCCAGGGCATTCGCTACCAGTCCAACAAACTTGTAGGGTGTGTAGGGGATACAGAGATGACTTGGAATCCCATTGGATCACATTAGAATACAGTGTCGCAAATGACGTAGTTGCGAGTTAAGGTGCAAAGAAGCAGAGCAAACGAGCAGAAACAGCAACATGTTAATGGAAGATAAATATATTTTATTGAAAAGTGGTACTACAATAGGTGTTTGGAATTACGACCAGAAATCGTCTGGAAAATCTGACAGAGGGTCTGCGTAGAATTCCTTATGTTCTGGAAGATTTCTGGCACGTATCCTCCGATAGCTAAAGATATTTCAATGAGGAGGTCTTCAAATGAAGAAATAGATGTCTCGTTCTTGATGTGACCCTAGAAGAGAAAGTCCATAGTTGATAGATCCGGTGATCTGGTTAGTTAATGAACTGGGCCACCATTAACTAGCCACCACTGTCTAAAGGTTAGTTTGAGGTGTCGGTGGACAAAACATTCATAATTTGAATGAGCCCCATATGCTGGTTTCTCATGGAGTGGCTCAACGTAGGAGGAACATGTGATGCGACAAGAAGTTCGATCAAGACTTGTTGCAAGAGGATCAGATATGATCTACCGTCCAAAGGACTGAACAGAAAGTGTAGGGCCTGCCAGAAGATTTCTGGTCGTAATTTCGAACATCTGTTATAGTACATATTTCAATAATATTTTCTCTCCCATTAATGTGTTGGTGTGTCTGTTCTTTTTCTTTTCTCCTTTGCACCGTATCTCGCAACAACGACATTTGTGCAACGCTGCATTCCTACGTGATTCGAGTCACATCTCTGTACCTGTACACATCCTGAAAGTTTGTCGGTCTGGTAGAAACCTCCTATAAATGACACACACGCATACATACACACATATATGCATATATAAATATAATTCAGCTTTTTTAAAGTCAGAAAATATCGATAGAGAAATAAGTAACCATCTTTTAGCATTTTATAAATTTAGGCAATCACATTAATAATTTTCAGCATACTAGTATTTTCTTTCCCTAAATTTCACCTCCTAAAAGCTTTGCACATTTGCTAATGGGTTTTTGTTTCAAGATATGCAATTACCATAAAAACAAAACTTAATACTGCAGCAATAATTCAAAGCTTTGAGGAAATTGTTGATATTATGAAAAGTGACTTTTTTATTTCTTGTTTTCTATTTAAAGATCTTTTCAGTATTATTAATATGTTTTAAATATTAATTTTTATAAAAAATAAACTTAAAATGTGAAAATTATGATATAAATTTGATTTACTTATCAGACTTGTTTGTTCTATATGAAAATTATATGTACCTCAAAGTAAATTACTATAAACGAACTAAAGTCTTACCAAAGGGAAATTAGGAAGTAATTGTCTAGTTAAAATCAATTTCTATATTTTTATGAAAACAACTGCATTTTTGTTATATTATATTGCCGTGGGTAGCCTAGTGGTTAGAGCATTGTACTCCAGATCGGAAGGCCTGGGTTCGATGCCCGATGCCACCAAATCCCCACCAAGAATAAACGGAGAACATGCTCGTTAAATTAGTGGGTCCAAATAGTTGTCGCCATCTATCGTGTTGTTCCGAGCAAAATCGCCTTGTTACCTTCATGGGGGCTCAAAGCTTAGGCTAACGACAGGCGTAAAATTCTAGCCCTTAGCCGCGATGAATTTCGGGGACCTTGATCTGATGTTAATGTCGATCAGGTGGCATAAGCAACAACAACATATATATATTAATACACTTATAATCTTTTAATGAAAAATAAGAATTTCAAAGCAAAAATTATTTTTATCCAGTCTAGAATAATTTTTCCAATAATAATGCTAACAGTGAAAACATTTAGGCAACATTTAGAATTAACAACTATATTTTTAAAATTGATTATTTTGACTCTTCAATATTGTTTGAATGTAACATTGGCATAGTAGCATACATATCTCCATATACATAAATAGTGGTAGAAATTACTTTCAAAGTAAAAGTATATAGTAAAATAAAATTCAAAGGAGATAAAAAATATAGTAATTTATATAGCTTAGACAGAAATTACTAATAAAATTTTATATTAAAGAAATGCTTTAACAATTGAATTAAAGTATGCATTTATACCATTAATGTCCTGATACATTTAAAGTATTTTTAATACTTCCTGATTCTTCAAGTACTAATGTACAAAATATAATAGCATTAGCTTGTGAAAGTTATCTAAAAATTTATATTCATTTACAAATTAACTGTAATTTGGACTTATATTTTTCAACAACATTTTTATTCAAAAAAACTATAGAAACAATACAAAAATTCACACTATGTAGTGTAATTATTGTTCATAATGTTAAAAATAAATAGCCTGTACAATGTAATGTGTAGAATTACAGCACACAATATGAGAAGATTATATATTACATATTCTTTTATTGTTCTAAAACTTATATGTTATTGTCTTGTTAACATAATTGATATATTTTTATATTTATTTACTATGTGTATTTATATATATTTTTGTAGTCATAAGTATAGATGATCTTCTATAGCATACGTTAAAAGTGGAAAAGGTATGTATATAAGCATATATAATAATAAATGAACAGATATGTAGATATTAATATGTTAGGGTAACTAAAACTATACATTACTCAGAATAAATGTTTGCACAAAACATTTTGTGCGCTATGGAAATCATAAATTCAAAAATGAAATGCTGCTTTTATTGAGCATATTTTATTCAAATACTTTTGATATGTATCATCATACAAACACTAATTTTTAACGACAATATATATTATTTAAAAAAAATTATTTTTCCATAGAAACAGATTCAGTTTGTATTTTATTCCTCTTAAGCAAAAGAGTAGAGATTAAAAACTATTTGAAACATACTGCAAGATAAGTATGTTAAAAACTTTCAAGAAAGGCATATTTATCCTTAGGTTTAACATGAAAAGTGCCCAGGAAATACGTTTATTATTTTTGTGATGATCCCCTCGAAGATTGTAAGACCAACCCATAATTTCAACAAAGTGAAGTTAGCTTCTCTAATTACTGCTCAGGAGTATTCGAAAGCCACCATTACAAGTAGACGTCACAAAACGTAATGGCAACCACTGGAGTGTGCAGTATGCTTTTTCTGTTATAATATAATGTGTTGCGTTTGAAGAGAGGATTCTTTCATTACTTTCCCTAAGCCTAATGATTAAAAATAACACTGCTTGATTGTTCTTTTATTTGTTGCCCATGTCATTTATTTAGGATTACTGGGAAAATGAACAATGCCTCCTGGCCCTGTTGATTCTTACAGGATAAGAAGAGAATGGAATTAAGCATTTGTAAATATGTTTTCCTCTATTGATGTTCATTAAATCTGTTGTTATTTTTCTGATCTAATAAAAGTATTATTTCTAGATGTTTCTTTTAGTGTTTGATAAGAATGAAGGCTTATATGAATATAAAGTTTAACGAGGGTAACAATATGTTAATCTTGTTTCAAATGTGATAGTTATTTTGTGTTTTATTTAAAGCTATTTATTAAGTAATCAATTGAAAATTTTATATTTAGAAAATATTAAATCATTTTGGCTTTTAATTTTTTAAACATTCTTCAAAGTCTGAAAATTCAACGTAATTCTTATAAAGAAAAATACTCCTTCACTTCAAGATTTTTATGATATTCCTTTTTATAATATTTCAAAAAAAAAAGGCCAAAACTTTGGAAAAAAATATGTTTGGATTTTAAAAGCATATTTTAGGATTACACAATTTTTTAAAAACTCTGTAGCTTCAAAAACATTTTGATCAGGAGACTGTAATGCAGAAATTTATATCATAAGAATTAAATTATATGTTACTTAACCTCTCTTCTATATTTCATTTTTTTATCAGTAGCATAGCTAGGTACCCAGAGGTGCTGGTGCAAAAAGAAAATGAGGGTCCTATTGGTTGGATTTATAAAGAAAAAAATATACAAATATTTTAAAAATACCAAGATACTTTAACATCTGGTCTTTATCGTGCTCTTTAAACATAGGAAAGCAAAGATACACTTATTATACATGTATGTGTTTAAGTGTTCTTGTGTGAGATTTAGTGATCGCCCTGGTTCGATTTGACACCATGACAAACCTCTTCCAAACAGCTATGAAGAGCCTAGGAAATGCCAGAAGGGAAGACGAGATGTACGTAATTAAAAATTAAACAATAACGAACAAGTATTAGGAAAATATAAAACTATGTAGATAAGGAATAAAAGGCTTATTACATGCAGATTGGACGTATACCTATTAACAATTAGGTTGACAATTTTTTCCTAGCTTTGCTTTTCGAAAAATTTTAATAATTGTTGTTCAATCCAAGTTTTACGCGACATTGTTTACAATTGATATCAGATATAAATGTCAGAGTTGATCTGATCCCACACCGTTTCTGAAGTAAATTTTAATTTGCTAAATGACCTTTTAGCTGCTGCAGAAGTGAATGAAACATATAGAATAATTACGTTGCTGTGTAAATACTTCTGTTAGGTCGCATTCTAGCACTCCATGTTTGCTCATTATTTCCTTACATAATTGATGAACAATTCATGCGTGGGTGATTTTAAGAAGAACTAGATGGTAGAAAAAGAATTGAAAATAAAAATTTGGGCCTATTATATCGAATACTTATTTTGGAATACGTCACAATTTTGCAACAAAGTTGTTTTTATGTACCTCTAGTAAAAGTGTTGTTCTTAGAGAATTAAATATTTGACACAATGCATTCATACCAATAAAATGTTTATTTAATTGAGCGAAAAAATTGTGTCTAGTACCTTATTGAAAGTAGTAATTTTAAGTTTTTTCCCGGTTTTCGAAATCGATGATTAGAAGTTAATTTATCAAAATGTTTTTAAACGTTCTTTTACATTTTCTCTTGAAAATGAGGATCTTTACTATATTTCCTTGCAGTTTCACTGCGCCCTTGAATGATTTGAAGTCGTTTCTTTAAATTTACAACTTTGCTTTTGTTTCTGCAAAAGCACTGCTTGCCTCGTCCAAATCAATATTGAACTTTTGTAAAATTTTGAATGCATAATTTATGTTATATAATACACTGTACAAGAATTCGAAAAGCAACACAAAGAAGTTTAGAATTTTTGTTTTAATAATCTCTGTTCCCCCATGCTCATCTTTATGGGGCTTTTGAGAACTATTTCTAATGATGTATTTTTATTATATATATATATATATATATAAAATGAAGTTTAGTTGTAGATATCTAGTTTAGTTGTAGAATACAGAACCATCTGATTAGTTTAGTTTTTAAGAGGGGTATCCTATGCCCTAGTGAATTTTGACAGCAGAATCCAACACTTAATACTATTTCCAAAAACGCTATACAAATCTTGCAACGTAGCGGAAAAAATCTGAATTTCCACACAAGCGCTAACTGCTCCATTTATCACTAAATTTAAGCTATAAGTGGCGCAATGTACGTACTCTGCATTTGGCTGAATATTCTTAGTCAGTTTTTGAACATCACTATATACACCACACATCAGACTGACTCCCTCACAACCTCGATCCATACATTTTTAATTCAATTTTTTTATCGATAAATAATGTAGTCACCTGGTTAACTAATTCTGTTGCACCTTTTTTGATGGCCGCATAAAATCTTAGAAGCAGTTTTTTTACTTCTGCATTAACTGACAGTCCATTTTCCGATCTAGTTATTTCTGTATATTTTACAACAATGCTTAGCTGATCTACTTTTGATATGTCCTGTGTCGTATCCATTATGATGACGAAGAACGTTGACCCTCTAATTTGTTCTATCACATGTTTTTCCAGTTTGATACCCAAGAATTTAATCATTTGCATTCAATAAAAGACATTACCTTTGGGCATATCTAAAACTTGCTGTAATATTCGATCATATCGAGCAACAAACTCTACAAAGGATAGAAACTTCTTCACTTAAGTTTTCTAGATATCCCTGAAATCCAAAGAATTCTTTGATAGTGTAGGTATGATATCGAATAACATTTCAAAAATTTTTCTCCAAAATGACACTTCTTTGAAAATTTCATTTTCATGTTCCTTGTGACCACTGTCACTATTTTCCCAATGTTCATAAACAGCACATGCTTCTACATGACCATTTGAGAAACTAAGATGATTAATTATCTTTGATAATGCCTCCAACCTCTAATGCCAGTACATCATGCATAGTTCCTTGCGAAGCAAATAACCAACAGGGTTGGCACTAGGCAGCACCAGTATTTTGGAATAACACAGACAAAAATGATTAACTAGTCCATATTTAGAAGTTGAAAAGTAGTAAACTTTAAAAAACACCAGTTGTTCTGGTGGATGACTTTTGGAAAAGGGTCTGAAGGCTGTAAAGGCTCTATATCAATAACTTGACGTTTGTCAGCATCACTTAATTCGTGAAGTTACCGAAATTAGAAAAATAAACTTATTGTTCGCATTTTTGGAAAATGTAGAGATCAATGGTTCCTCCATTCTTATATGTTCCATGCAGACATAGCCTATGACATAATCAGTAGTATCTTTAACTGCAATAAATGTTGAATTTCCTTCAGTAGGCTTCTCAAGCAACACTACTTGGTGGCTAAATCATCTAAGTCATTATTAATAGAAATAATTGGATCAAAAGTACTCGTAGCAGGCTGACTAAGAAATTTGTTAATTCTGTGTAATTTGTTTTAAAATCTCTACGGTGTTGTTTGAGCTTAAACGCACCTCTAGGGTTTTTTTTATCCATAATTTTAGTTTTCTAATTCACGCAATACACTTTGTATGTTCTCGAGAACTTACTGATGTTAAAAGGAAAGAGAAACGTAATGCTATGCTACAAAATGTCGTTAAGGGTAATTGAACTCACTCCACCAGAGAGTTAGAGCTACAAAGAATTCACCGAGAATGACAGAAAATGATACAACAAATATACATGAGTAAGCAAATAAAATACTGTATTATAATACTTATTTTTAAAAGACCCTGTAGAAGAGCAGAGGAGGGGGGGACAAAATGTCACTAGTCAATTGCAGATATGAGAGTAAATTGCAAAATATTGAATAGGGAAACTAGCTTATTATGAATCATATTGTTATGAAAAATAGAATGTAACAGGAAGGAATAGCCTCATGTGCAGGTTCTTAATATGTAATAATAAATATTGTAAGATTTTCATAGAACTTGAAGTCTATTTTAAAATAACAGTTTATAAAAATATAAAAGCATTGAAAATAACATAATTTTTTCAATAAGCAAAGTTAGCAACACTTTATAAACAACGGAAAGAAATTTGAGGAATTCTCTACAATTTCAAAATTATTTTCAACTGAGTTGCCGAGATTTATAGTTGTGTTTGCAATATTTTATGCTTATATCTTAAATGTGGGAGAAATTACCGCAAGTTCGGCTTGCTTGGTAGTTAGGATCCAAGGGCTCCTATGAGCTTGAGGCTCCCGGTGCACGGCACCACCTAGCTCATTGGTTGATACATCACTAATTTTTATTAAAAATAGATTTATTAGAGTATTTAAGTAGCTACTTGTTAATCCCTCTTTTTAAATATATATGCCCTTAAAATTATAAAAATCACTGAAACATTCTTAAAAATACTAGTGACAACACTGCAATGGTTTTATTTAAAATAGGACTGATTTATATGTGTTTCGAAACAAAAATGTGCAATCACTTTAATTGTTTAACTGTTGAAACTATTTTTAACTGATACATATTTTTTCATATTCAAAAATAGATTCTAAGGTTATATATATATATATATATATATATATATAATATATATATTATATATATTATATATATATATATATATATATATAATATATATATATATATAATATATATATATATATAATAAATTTCTGATTTCAAAACCACCATACAACAATAGGATTTCAAAGTCAGCATTTTAGTGGTTTTGCTGTGAAGTTTCTGTTTTAACACTCTTCACACAGTTTATTTTTTAAACACCCTTCTTAAAAATCCTATAATTTGAAAAATTTCTACATTTTTAGCAACCAAACCAAATTTCTACATTTTGACAACCAACCAATTTTCTACATTTGTGACAACCACAAAGTTATAGCCTACTAAATTTGAATGTAATCTTTCTGGCGTCTTCCTTACAAGCTGGTATAAGGATGCGTTTAAGTGCAATTTAGATTTTTTATCACAACATATATGAGCTTTCCATCGGTTTCAAGAGTGTTGGAGCTCCTGGAATAAGCTCTGTGAGCAGAAGTTTTAAAATCTTTTTGGAAGAATCCTTTTACTGGGTAATTCTTTTGATATTTTTCTGCTTAAACATTTTAGGAGAATTTTTGCTTAATAGTAGTCGGTTGTTCTTTCATATTTCTATGGATTTTTTATACTTTGGATTTTTTATATTTTGGATTTGGTATACTTTAAATTTCTATTTATTTTATTTTGGTCTTTCCTAACGAGTTGCAAAGGGGGAAGGTTGGCGCCTTCAAACTAGTTTAACCCCACTTATTCGGTCCTAAGTCCGAAATTGCATTTTGACTCGCTAGGTTCTTATTTGTATTTCATAAGATTTGATCTTAATTTTTTTTCCCCCTGTTATGTTCTATTTTATATAGATTTTTTCCATATATATATATATATATATATATATATATATATATATATTTAAATTTTACATTTGGTTTAAATAATTTGATATAATTTTTAAATACTATTATAATTTAGAATTTGCCCCAAATGGTTCAAACTTTTCTAAGAAAAATACTTAAATTTGAAAATACTTTTCTAAATTGTTTTGTAAAATATTTTATGGAATTATAAGACGTTTTCCCTGAAAGTATATATCTTCTTTTCGCTATTATGTATTCATCATTAGCTATAAAAGGTTTTTTCCTCAAACTTTCTCGTAAATTCCTGGCACCCACTGACCTATTCCACTTTGGGTATAAAAAATATCCTCCATGAAAATTGCATTATTTCTAAAAAAATGAAAATTGTTAGATTGAAAGCAAGTAAACTTTGTCACTTTTTTTCCCCGTCCTTACTCTTGAGTAAAATAAAGATAACCTTTCTAAAAATGAGAAGCTGCGTAGCAAAGAGAAGAAGAAAAAAATCTGAAAAGTATGAGACAACTGCGAAAGAAATGATAGATTAGAATCTTTCATTGGAAGAAAATCTGGAAGAAATGATCTTCCGGCCGGGAAAAGGGATGAAGAGACGTGCTGGGGATGTGTTCCCCACAGCTGACGGATGGTGAAGATTTTAGGTATGTAAGTAGGACTCTCCACCCTAGATGCCGCTCCAAAAATGCCTTATTTTTTCTCTGTATACTTAACTTGCTTCCGCGGAAGAGTGGAATACAATGATTTATTTCCTCTTATTTTACCATTCATGGGGGTATCAATGGATATCCAGAGTGAAAATAGAAAGATTTTCTATGCCTTAAATAGGCAATAATTCTATAGATCGTTAAATATAAAAAGTTTTAAAGTTAAAAGTTCTTATACTTTGTTTGATATCGGATGATTGATAGTATTTATCACTAACAGAACTTAAATTCACAATAATTTAATAACAATCCCCATACAAAATAAAATTATTACAATTAAATTTGTTTAAATGAATTAAATTAAATTTTCTTTTATATTAAAATGAGATATATATGTGCGACATTTATATGTGATTCTAAATTTAATAAGGTTTATTTTTTAAAGTTTTGGTAAATATATTAGAATTACATTTAAGAATAATTTGTATAATTTAAAAGGAAATCCTTAAACACTGTGCAGATCTACTGCATAGATTATTCTTTAGATTTGTTACAAAAATATTATTGTCTCAATAACCAGAATTATCTTAAATTCAACTTTCAATGTAAATATTCTGAACATACTATAAGTTGCTGATATGTCCATTTGATAAAGTTATGGAAAACATTGCAGACATTATAGGTATACTTGTAATGATATGTGAATTCGTTTTGAAATTTTTATTGGAATTATAAGAATTGTTAAAATTTTCTTCTATCATTTTTTAATTTAAAATTTAATATTTAAAAAAAGGGCACACAATATATATTATAAATACATTTACACTTGAAAAGAGTTTTATATCAAACATGATATTAAATACACAATTATGTAAAATTGAAATTATTTTAAATTGCAATGCTAATAAAAATCTTTTAATTGAATTGCAAAATATTATTTACGAGTATAAGATTAATAGTATAGGCCTAAAATGAAAATTATGATTTTCAGTTAAGAATGGCTTTATTTTTCAACATAATTGACCTTAACTCCAACATACGTTGTCCAGTGTTTCTCCAACATAAAATAATACATCCGGAGGTGAGAGTCTAAAATGCTCTAAAAAATATTTATTTATGGACATCTCAACTCCTTTATTGAATGCGAAGCACTAACCAGAAAAAAATTTCACCAACTTTGGGAAAAGATGGAAGATTTAGGGTGCTAAATCAGAAGAATAACGGTATAGTAGAGCAAATTGTACCCAAATCCCGCAGTTTTCCATCCCCAACATACTCATGTGTACAGGTGTGTTTTTCTGGAGAAAGATATTTTTGTTCAAGTTTCGCGAGTCTTAGCATCCCCTAATCAAAAAAGTTGGAGCAATATTCGACTGTAATTGTTCTGACCTTTTCAGGTCATCAGTTTTCAGGATCATTTAGCATCCAAAACACTCTTGCATGACCTTTCCGGCAGATGCAATCGACATCCATTTTTTTGGCCCTTGCCACCGGCTTATTCACACTGCAGCGACTATTGTTCGTTCTGACGCATTGTGGTGAACCAATGTTTCCGCCATGGTGACAAAATCAGTTGAATTCCAATGAATAAGTCCAAATAGTGCTGCGAAAATTGTTTGTGAATTTGCTTTTGATTGGTATTCAGCAAATGCAGCATCCATCTGCACAGAACTTTCGCATCTTTAATTGTTTGGCAAGATGTTTCGTAACCTTTCTTCCAATATTCCTGCAGACTCAGCTATTTCACTCACCCTCACTCGCCTGTCATCCGATATGATATTAAGCACTGTTTGGGTAGCTTCTGATGTGGTTGCGATTTCTGGCCATCCTTCACGCTGTCATCTTCGAGGGACGTGTGACTTCGTTTAAATTCTACTGCCTACTTTTTAACAGTTGACATGGAAGAAGCTGAGTCCCGAAAACTCTTCTCAACTTCGGAAGAATTTCTTTAGGGGTTAATCCATCCAAAACGAAAAATTGTATGACCATGCTATATTCAAGTTTATCCATTTTAACAAAAAGCACTCAAAGATATTTTGTTTCAAAAATTCATATAAACACACTACATGAGAGAAACAAGTTGAAACTTGTTCTGCGAACTAATGACACTTGCGTCCAAATAAGAAACATGAAATTTTGCTGATTGGAACTTCAAATCTGTTTCAGTTTATCCTCGTATACCTTTTTACTTTTCGCTTTACCCTCGCATCCAGAGAATTAAAAATACAAAAAACTTATTAACTTAAGAGTAAGAAATTTTAATTAAAAGTTTAAGATTGGATTGCGAGTTATATTTGAAATGAGCTCCGTGCTTTGTTTTAGTGATACATTTGTTAAGCTATAATTAAAATCTAGAAACAGAACAAACTCTCTCTTTATACTTAAACTTAATATTAAAAAATTGCTTACTTACGTTTTAAAAGTTTTTCTGATCAAAGCATTTAATAGTTATCTATTTAATCTATTGATTCAGAATACTTTTTTTAGCATTTATAATACTAGGCATGGGAAGCATTTAATACGGAAAAAAAATGAAGAAATTTTATAATTTGTATTTTTTCATTTCCACAATTTGCGCGAGTTGCGAAAACTAATCTAAAACAAATTTGGACATCAGTAGACGAGTAGTGATGTTTCGCGAGCTCGTGGTGCCGAGTATCGGTTTCGAAACCTTGTGTCACTGAAGATCCGCATTGTAAGAGAGTCTGATGCAGATTCACTTTGTAGAGGCTCAAAGTCCTTTCATTGGTATGGTGATAAAATGCAGGTAGAGGTGCAAGCTTGTGACGGGTGCTTACGCGTTCTACTAACCTTCTCTCATAAACTTTTAAATTGTATTTATTTTGACCAATCCCCACTGAGAGCTGAAAGTGTGACTTATGCAAATAAGATAGTTTCGGGTTTAGCGAGTTCGAAAGAGATATAAAAGGGAGAAATGAAATGAAGAGTAGAGGATGACTAAGCGGTTTGATAGAGTAGAATCCGTGTTTGGGATTGAAAAGTAAACTACGTGGTTGCTTAAGAAGGTGTTTCTAAGAGTTTAGTTTAATGAAGTGAAGTTTTGATAGTGGGAAGAAGATTATTGAAAAAGATTCATTAACTGGGTTCAAACGTAATTGAAGATATCTTGGATTGCAGCCTCTTCATAAATTCTACTAGTTCCAAGTTCCTTCCGAAGAAGATTTCAGGTCTGTAATTTTGTAGTTTAGATTTAAATGTGTAGTTTGATTGTAAGTGTTATTCCCTCGTGATATCAGTTAGTATTCCGTCGTCCATAATTGAATTCTGATAGCACTCCATGATAATTTATTGTTCTTAAAGTTGATTATTAATTGTGAATTTCTATCCTAAAGGAATAATAAATAAGTGATTTATTATTTGAGTAGTCATTAATTATGAATCCTACATATCCAAACATAGATAATATGCAAGGGTAATTAATATCCTAAGGGTAGTGGGAGACTACGACAAGCTCCTGTGTCATCATTAGCCACTTGACCGTGACTAACAAATTTGCCAATATCCATTGTAATGTCTCACAGAATGATAAAAATTCAAAAATCAATTCTAAAAAATATTTCAGTTGCTTGCCTTCAATTTGCAACATACAGGTAAACCTACTACAACGCGGTAGATACGTTCCTCAAATATCTACACGTCACTTGTGGCGTGTAGATATTAACAGAAAAAAGTTATGGAAAAAAATACACAATATCTGAATCGCGTTGTAGCGAAATCGCGTTGCACAAGTACCGCGTTGTAGGAGGCTTACCTGTAATTATAATAAAAAAATCCTCTCACATAGTTTGTTTACGTTAAGCTTTCACAATGGTCGTATTAGTTTTAGGGTTCATATTTCATTGTTACTTATGTCACCTGATCGATAATAATATCAAATCAAGGCCCGTGAAGTTCAGATTGTATGAGACAAGATCTAGTTTATGCGCTGCCGTTAGCCATAGCACCATACAGGTGGCAACTAAATTTCGCTCTCAGTCACTCCCCAATTTTGAGAAAGATTATACTGGGAGTGGTCAGTCACCTCCCACTTCTCTCCTTTTCAACCAACCAAACGAGAGAATTTGTGGCTCAACGGCTATTGGAATATCCCTATGCCGCAAAGGCGCTACACATCTGCAAAAATCCATGCCATCTGCAAGATTCAAACTCAGACCCTACAGCACAACAGTCAGTGTCACTGACCACAATACCGGTTGGGCGACACTTTATATTTCATGGCATTGTTGTATTTTCTAAAAATACACTTTGTATATATATATATGCAGTCGAATCTCGATAATTCGAAGTTGGTGGGACCACTGAAAAACTTGGAATTATCAAGAGGGTAAGAAAAAACTCCTAAAATACACAAAGTGGTATTTTTAACACATTTAGGTTTTAAACTTTGCAATAAAACAACAGCTGTACAATTTTACTTCAAAATATTTTTAACAAGTATACATATTATACAATATAAATATCATAGAGAAGTTAAAAGTATTGTATTAAAGAATACATTTATATATAGTAATTCTCGAACAGGACTCTCGTGCCTCAACCCAAAAAATCTCTTCCATTCTTCATTAGAAATAAAATCATTTCACACTCCGTTCCTCTGACACTGCCCCCAATACTATTGGCTCTTTAAAGTAGAGTCTTTTCCGTCCCATGCCCTATTTGATACCTCCTGTTTTAAATTACACAGATGAGCTATAACTCGTCATGCCAGTGAGACGCAAAAAAAACACAAAATCCTACGCATCTCTTCTTCACAATAGCGGGCCATCCTTTCTGAGCACATGTGTTGCAAGCCACATGTTAAACTAAAGATATGGACAGCTGACAAGTGCGACCAGAACTGTCCACTTGAAGAAGAAAAGCAAGAGCCCGAGGAACCGGAAAACACAAAGAAGGGGTAGCAGACTGATGGTCATCAAAACGGCTACTTTATAGCTGAGACACGCAGAGACGATACAACACAAAACATATAAGCTCCAACAGTTTCACTACAGTTAAGTGGTCATATATATTTCCGAGAGTTTTCTAACATAACTTCGAACTATTGCGTGTTGTAGTCTAGTCAGCCACAGATTTTACTTCGAAATATCAAGTTTATCTAGGGGATGAGCATGTAATTCGAATTAGCGAGAGTCAACTATATATATATATAGAGAGAGAGAGAGATTTAGAAATCTTCCTCATAAATTTCATTATATTTGTAATAGAAGGTTTTAATTTTCTTCATGAAAGTATATTCACTATCTCATTGTGTGAATTGTGTCATATTGTAGGATTTCAGCATTCACACTACTCCTTTTTTAATTTATGTAAATTCTAATCATTAAATTATTTTCAATTAAATACCGTATAAATATGCAAAATGAGGAACAGCATAATATTAGTAGTTATGAATGTTTTTTCTGAATTGAGAAGTTTTCTACATTCCCTCGTGTCTGCACTTGTTCAGCTTCTAAATGTCTGTTTATAAAAATTGTAATAAAAAATATATATAGAAAAGAGTAAGCAAATATTTTGAAACGCAAAAGACATAACGTAAAATATATTAGCAAAGTATAATATAATTCATTCCAAACTAATTGAATAAATATTTACAGAGCCTCATAGAGGAAAAAGTATACATTTTTTCTACAAAATATTTAAGCAACTATAAAAAAAAGCAAAGTCGAGCCAGATATTGGAGTTACTACAACGTAGTAGAAAGCATATCACAGCATGAAATATAAATAAAGTTTTATTAAATACACAAGCTGATTGAAAATGAATGTTTTTTATTCTTACATGAAAGGAAAATGTTTTGTTTGCAAATGATACTCGATTATAAATTGCATCATAAATTTTTCATAGTTGTAATTAATTTTTTTCGCTTAAAACTAGGTTTTTTTCTAAATCGGTAATGAATACAGCTGCACGATCTCCATGGTCAACTTAACTTCATAAAATGTAGCATTTTGTTATTTTTCGCAGAATATATATATAATATATAGTATAATAAAGTAAAATATAAAATAATAATTGATTAAATTGTTTTACCTACAAGGCAAAAAAGAAAGAAATTGGATTCCAAGAAACATAACAAATGAAGATACAAAAAGAGTCCTGGACTAAAATGGAGACCTATTATGATTTCCAAAGCTGTCGCTCAATTAGGCCAGCGAATTAGGATTAAACAATGTTTATAGGGCAATGCAAAACTTTTCGACATCACAGAAAATTAGAGCCGTGTTGAAAAATTAAGCCTATTTTTATAATACGTGGATGAGAAAAACCAGACAGTAAAATATAATTAAAGTATCAAAAGAGAATTATAAGGTTTCTCTCATAGAGAAGAACATTAAAAAAATTCTATAGGAAAAAATAGGATAAAAACTTACATGAAAAAATGCTAACCATAAAGATATAATGAAGTCAAAGCAACTTAGTCAGAAAACGCGCGCTAAATGACGTGTTAAAGTTGAAGTGTTAATCAAAGAAGCAAAATTTACTGGAGTGACCTAGTAGTTTTTGTAATTAAACTAATCTTACGATAACATAATGAAATTAATAATAATCTAAATTTAAAAGGAGTTAATATAACATAAAAATATATTTAAAAATGAATTTACTTGGAAGCTGTATTCCAAGAAATTACTGAAATTTTTGATGTGTAACATCTTCCTCTCAATTGCTGGAAGGATTTCGTGAAAAGGGACGGAAATGTGTAACAGGAAGTTGGGGAAGTACACGTTATTAATTTGACCAATCACGCGATTGGTGTGTCTCTTCGCTACCCTCGCAGTGAAGTTCTGTTTTTCCCCTTCATTCGGGAGCCCCCCCCCCTGCTGTCTAGGCCGTGGGATCTTGTTTTTGTTTTGTTTTCTCACTTAAGATCAGAGAAGAAACTAAGTACTTACAGAGAAGGAAGCTAAGTACTTACAGAGAAGAACTAAGTACTTACAGAGAGGAAGCTAAGTACTTACAGAGCAAGAAGCTAAGTAAGGCTGGATCTTGTAAAGATATATCCACGTGGGGTCCAACTCTAGAAGCCATCAGCCACCAGCCTTTTATATGTTAAATTTAAACATTCAAAAGATTCTAATTCAAAAACTTGGTTTCGTTTGCGCTTGACTCTAAATCCCCTTCGCACATACCAGCAAGTCTTATTAGACTTCACCAAGGATAAACTTGCGATCCTACGCTCAATTGTCAAAGTCTGAGGGCTCACCAAATAGATTTCGACGTTATTTCACAAAATTGTACCTTCTCATGTTGGCAGAGCCGTGTTAGATAATGACGAACCTATTTCGTACCTGACTTCGATTGCTGCGTACAATTTAAACGACCGGGCCACACAGCAGCTGGTGTTGCGATCTATCGCAAACAGACATAACTCACATGTTGTGGCTCCTCATATGGATATTATGGTCAAACAAGTGGACTGGTATTGTTAGTCAATATTGGGGACATGTGTGCGGCAGAATGCTTATTTGAAAATGGACAACAGTGATTTCGGTGGTCGTATACATTTCTCCGAATCAAACGGTTAAAAAATTAAAGATTTCCTGCATTTTTTACTTTTACCGTATACCGAAGTGGTTCTGCTCTTTAAAAAAACTATCACTCGCTTCCTATGATTTTGAGTGGTGATTTTAAAGTTAACTTCAGTTTGCTAGAACCGAGCCACTCATAGCTTTTTTGAATGATGAACTCAAGCTCGAAATGAACACAATTCGAAATGTTCGACAACTAACAGTGGTACTGTTATGACGCTATTTTTAAAGGTTTTTAAATACTTTGAAATCACAAGTATATGAGTCATATTTTTGTTATCATAAGTTATCACATTTTCGCTCTTCCCAAATTGAACAAGAATAATTATTTTGATAAAAAATTATATTACTCCTTGTGTTAATTAAATAAATTTTCATTAAAGACATAATTATTCCGTAGTAAATTATTTCCAATCATACTCGATTCATTTTTTTCAGGATATAAGTTGCTATTGCGAATTTACCACGATAATATGTCAGATCTTACACATCGTATGCGACTATTGTAAGGCTCGTTTCTTTTTTTTATAATTACATTATTTTAAAACATTAAATCATTCATTCACACAAATTTAGATTAATTTGGCCAATGTATTCCAGGATCATAGGAAGCTTAAATGCTAAAGTATTAAAAAGCTGAAGGGTTTTTAAGTTGTCAATATACACTGCTGGCCACCGTAAATGCACCCTGAAGGATGCACGCAAATAAGATGAAATTTACAACATGCGTTAGCGGAGGTGAGATATGCAAGTGATTAGAATTTCAGCGCAGACACACATCACGCATGTCTGTGTCTCCACCTGGAACAACTATTTAAGGCTTGTAGATTTCGACAATTTCAAGTTCGGCAATTGTATTTTTCTTGTGTTTTTTTCAAAAAACCGTCAGTTATGTCTCTTAGAAAACAGCGATCAGCTTTTGATCAAGTACCCGAGTTCGACAGAGGAAGAACAGTGGCCTGACGAGATTGTGGATTACCTTTCAGGGAAATCGGTAGTCGTGTTGGACGAAACCAAACAACTGCAAGCGGATATGTGACCGTTGGATGCAGGAGGACAACGGATGGACGTGGTCGATCGCATCCACTTTAAAGCACCACTTCACGTGAGGACAGGCAAATTTTGCGCATGGCAGTGACGGATCGCTCAGTCACATCACGAACCATAGCAACACATTGAGTCTGTAACGCATCATTCAGTATATGCGCGTACCATTCGACGCCGTTTACAGCAGAGTCGTCTGTCAGCAAGA
>BMAO01015176.1:0-15723 GCA_019973975.1 Trichonephila clavata | reverse complement strand
AAAAAAAAAAATTATGGCACGTGTCAGCGTATTATCATGTGCGCGTAACACTATTATGTCTCTTGAAGAGCATCGGTCGCCAGTAACCAAAACAACGACTTCATTAGCTCAGCTTGGCGTTCAATTTGGCGTTCATCTTGGCATTCAGTTTCACGTTCACCCGTATAGTTTCCGTTCCCGTAGGAATACGGGAATAAAATATAGCCTATGTTACTCCCCGTTAATGTAGCTTTCCATTAATGAAAGAATTTTTAATATCGCACCAGCGGTTTCCGAGATTAGCCGGAACAAACAGACAGACAGACAGACAAAAATTTTAAAAATTGTTTTTTTTTATGAGTACCGTATATACTTTTAGTGCATTAAGTAAAAAGCTGCTAATTTGAAATTACAAACAGACACTTCAATTTTATTTATTTGTATAGATAGTTATTTTAATGTATTTTTTAGTCTTTTTCAGGACATTTATTCTTACTCTTGTGACTGCTGTTTTGGATTCTTCTACATCTTCGAATCCAAAGGTGGGAGAGTGTCACAAACTCCCATCTTCTTAAAGGGACAGCAGCGCCACCTTTGTAAAATGAACTAATTGACTCAGAATTAAAAATGGACGCGTAGAAGAAACACACTGAAACTACGCGGTCGAAACTAAAATTGATATAGATGCTTAGAAATGCTATTTGTTTAGATTAATTAGTGTCGTGTAATGTCCCGAGTATTTTTGTTATGTGTGCTGTAGAAATTAAAAACATATAAAATTCACAAAAGGACTTTTTATTCAACGATTTTGACTTGAATCGATGTGTGGCAGCCCTCCATTGACAAGGTAAGCCATTTCACCTTGATTGTTTTCTTCATTTTAAGTAACAAAAAAATGAAAAAAGTAATGAAAACGAAATCGAGTTCTTGAATTCGAATATTTTGAAATGCTACATTTAACGATATAAAAAAGCAGCCGGCTTGATGGTTACTAGAGTTGAACCTCGAAGCGAGGCTAGCGAAGAGACACCAACAAGCGTGCTGATTGGTCAAATCAAATAGCGCTCTCTTCGCCGGCTTGATGGCTAGTAGAGTTGGACCTCGAGCGAGGGTAGCGAAGAGACATCACCAAGCGCGCTTATTGGTCAAATCAAACAGCGCGCGCATCTCCGACTTCCTGTTACGCATTTCCGTCCCTTTTCACGAAATCACTCCAACAAATATCCAGCAACCGAGAGTAAAGATGTTACACATCATAAATAAAATAAATAATAAATAACACAAAATTAATGCATATATCATTAAATAATTAATGATAAAAAAAACAAAATAATAAAATAGAACAGAGTAAACACAGTTACACGCAAATTACTCACAATGAATGTTTTGGAAATAATTTAGATAATTCGTTTCGCCGAGATATTTTAAATAATTGTCAATTTTATTTTTGATAATAATATGTAAATTTTATGAAAACTATTGACGAGAATTTAGCGATAAAAAGGGATAGAATGTACCTACTTTAAATCAAATATTAAACAAACATGAAAAAAATGTTAAAAACATATGGATATGAATAATATATTATAAAATGTGCATAATAACTGCTTAATTTACAATAATATTTAACTTACTATAATATACATTTCATATTGTTTCCAAAACGCTGTAACTTTTTTTAACATTATTTTGTACAAATAATGTAATGCAAAGATTAATTATTCAAATAGGAAGTGATTTGTAAATTTGTAAATGTAATGTAATTTTTATACAAGTATATTAAATGTTTATAAAATATCTAATTTAAAAATTTAATTCTGTGATAGTTTAAAATTGTGTATGATACTTTAAATAAAAACTTGTGGTATCTTAAGAAACTTCTTTAATTAGTTATGTAAGCAAATTTGACTGTTTTTCACAGAATTTCTTATACGAAATTTATTTTCGTTTACGTACCTTTGTGCTAACTTTAGCGTGCCATATTTGGTGTGTGAGGAGATAAAGCTATCACAGGAAAAGAACTAAGGGCCATAATGCCTTACTGCAGGCCAAATGAAAACATAACTCACTGAAAAAGAATTTTCATTCCCCGTAAGCGCTAATTCAGGGTTAATAGTGATCAACGTTACTATTATTTGACTTGATGCTGTACAGTTTTGAAAAAGAAAACCCTTGCAGTTAAAAAAATTAATGTAGAAGACATTAATTTGAATAAAAGCAACATTTTAAGCACTCTAAAGAAAATTCAGTAATGTTATATAAAATATTTGTTTACTGAAAGTTCTATTTCTCGTCCGTTCTTAAATATATGGTTATTGAGCGTGTATTATATGATCTAAATTACAAATCTAATGAAAAGTAATGATAAACTAAATGTCATATAAAAATAATTTTAAAAGCTTTGTTATATAAAAAAGATGTCGAGCAATTAGTCATCAAAACTGAAACTATACAATTGACACTATACAAATATTGAAAATCATCACACGCGGGAAACGTGTTTGAAGAAAAAGCAAAATAGGAGCAAAATGTCACAATTTTACCTTGATTGTTGAAAATAATCACTTATTTATCGCTGTACCATTGTACACCTTCGTTTTTTTTTTTTGCTGCAAGGTTTCTGATTCCCTTGAGCAGCAGTAGTTGAGTAGGACAGCACCCTGATTGTTGTTCGTACCACTTCATGGCTGCCTCTAACGCACAAACGCGTCAGTATTTGATGGACCCTTGCTGCTTTCGTTGTTGTAGTTCTCGTCTTCATCTGTTTCATTGTCGACAGGGTCGGATTCTTCTGGAACAGAAGTCACTATCTCGTCATTATTTAGCATTAGAAATCTTTAGTCTTCCGCATCGCATATCATCCAGGCTTCCACATCAACAAAAGAACACGTATACTCCCCCTCACTTGGAAACAAACTAACCTTTTATTCCACGCAGATGTTCACCAAATCACACAGCTGATATTGCCCAAATATCTCTCACCTTGGGTTTTTCCGTCACTTTTAGCCTCACACGAAACTACTGTTGAGTGTTGAGCATAGCACTTTTCGAAAACTTATCTGGACTTTGGTTCGGATATTTGGTGCTCCGGATAATAAACGTTCGGATAAACGATGTTCTACTGTATTAACAATTATTTCAGAGAAACAATAATATTGGGTGTAAGAAAAAGTTCTGTCGTTTTTTTCTGAAGAAAAATAATTTTGTTTCACTTTTTATTTAAAATGTAATCTAAAATATAGTGTTGATTACAACTGCGTACCAGCATTCTGGCAGCTTATCTAACCTCCTGGAAAAGATACCCTCTATTTAGGAGACAATTCTTCCACTGCCATTTGGATACCCTCATAGTTTATATATTTATTTCCATCAATAAAGTTTGACAGCAACCTGAACAAATGATAGTCGGTGCAATATAAGGAGTATATGTGGTTAAAGCAAAGTTTCCATATCCAACTCTGCAATGCTAATATGCAGTGCTTCTTGGCATGTGTAGTCTAGTGTCGTCGTGATGGAGAATCACACTCCTTCTGGTGGCCAAGGATGGATGTTTATGTTGATTTTTTTTTAAATTCAAAACATCAAGTTGCAAAGAGTAACGGCCTTTTCATTTTCTTTCAGCATTTCCTAGTGCCCCATACACTTGCTGTCTCACCAACAAAACATAACATTCTTCTGATGAACTCCAGTTTTGTATGTAGACGGTTGTGTCTCCCCTTTGTGTAAATATATGTTTTTTTTTCTAGGGGTGTTAACATCTTTCTAGAGGGCTAAAAATATAAACAATATTCAAATATACATAGCTCTTTGAAATTAAAATTAAATAATTCGAATCTTGTACACATTATTTATAAAGGAATGGATCTTCAGAAAAGTTTAAATATAATCATAATTTAAAAAATTATAAGCATATGAAAATAAGAAATATTTTAAAAGGAATGTTAATTAAGTTTTACGCTGCGCATGCTATTCTCTAAAGTAGTAGCTTCAATTACTAGCAACAAGTTGATTTATAAAGTTAAATGTATCCTTATTGTGCACCATAGTATTTTTAAATAAATAGAATAATAAATTATATTTTTTTTGAAAATAAAATTTATATTTTCAAAAAATTTTTAAAAAATTTCAATATTTTGAAATACAAAAGATATATTGTTCTTAAATTAGTAGATTTAAAGAGTATGATACATTTTACATTTTATAAAGTTTATATATCAAAAGCTATTATCTTAGAAAATAGCCTGCACAACGCACAAATTACTCAATATTTACTACAGAATTATTTCTTATTTGCATATGCTTATAATTTTTTTAAATTAGGATTATATTTCAAATATTTTGTACTTTTTTGAAACCACAATTATTGCAAAAAAGTGTAAAAGATTCGAGTTATTTAATTTAAATTTAAAAGAAGTATACCTGTTTTGAAAATTGTTTCTTTTTTTCACCCCTCGAAACAAAATTAACACCCCTAAGACCCCATAATTGTTTACACACTGTCCACTTTTTTATCTCCAATCACCGATGATTCCAAAATGGTTCTTTTAGTGAGACGAGCAAGATTTAAAGAACATATCAAAATTTTGTCCATCAAATTTTTTTCGTTTAACTCGTGTGTTACCCAAATAAAGAGTTTCGTCATGAAATCCAGCCATTTAATGCAATCCAAAGCAGTAGTTTGACCCAATTCCAAGCTTGAAGGCCACTTCTGTAGAAATTAAAGAGGGGTTTGTCCTGAACATACCGCTTAGAATTTCGTCACTGACAGTTTGTGACGGATCTATCCGCGACTATTTTAACACCTTAGGGGCTTTTCTGGGGAAAATAATTTTATTCAACCAACTTCCCCAGTCCAAAAAAAAAGGGTGATTATGTAAATGAAATATGTAATATAAATTCTGTTTTCGCGAGTTTGTGAGTTGGCAAGTAGGAGTTAACATATAGTCGGCGAGTTAGCTGTTAGATGAAGATTGAAAGGTAGTGGAATTAGTAAAAGGTCTTGGAGTTGTCCAGGAAAAAGATTACAGAGCGTGGATCCAACGACATTGATCACGCCCGGTAAAGATCACCTGCAAGTTTCCAGTGTAGGATCCTATGCATAAAAAGTGCAGGTATTGTGAGCTTGATTAATTAGAAGTTAGCTTTTATTGGTACGACGTAGTAATATTTGAGCGTATTTAAGCTGTCTTAGATTCAGTTGAGAGTTCGTAGTAGTATCCCTGTGTTATAGAATCTCATCTCCACGCTCTACTATTTAATCACTCACTTTAATTAGATTGTTACTGTGTCTGATTGATATTTGGAAATAATAAATTAATTAGATTGAAATCATGTCTGTGGATCATTCAATTTCTCCCACACACCTAGCCGGGTTTACAGGTAGACAAAGTGGGTTCAGATGTAAGCAGGAACCGACCGCTATTACAAGTTGATTATCATGATTTAAGTTGAACTTTCAAAGAAAAAACACTGAAAAAAACTTTACAAACCACCTTTGGCTTGTGCGAGCTCTTACTGCTTCCTCTTCAAACACTTCATACCAGTTTTTTTTTTTTTTTGCCTCCATTGCATTATTTGTTATTTGGAACTCGAACTGCACGCTATGTGTTTAGTGCACTTTTCACTAATGTTGACAGTTTTACAAGTTTTAAAAAACTGAGACTTAAGTGCGAAAAAATGTGCATAAATCATGAATAGTATACTGATATAATTGTTTAAGTCAGTTTCAATTTGATCTAAATTCTTGCAAAGGATCAACAACGCATAAAATCCCACGTGTTTAAAAAAAATAAAACTTTCTCTTATACCCAATATAATTTTACATATACCACATTTCATGTTATACATAATGGATCTATGAGATCTTGACTCTCTTTCCTCAGGAATTATCAAATTACTTCTAAAAAATATTGCTTCTGTATAATTCAACGAGTAATAATCGAAACCGTCTACCAAAAGAAATTTTATGTGCAGACAATGGTCATTCTTTTCAGAAGAGAGTGTATGATGAAAAATGCGTGCTTCAGCCATCTCGATATAATAAAAGATCTTATACTCATTATAGTTCTATCAAAAAAAGAAGATAATATGATTTGATATAAAAGTTATATTACATCCAATTCATCAATAAATACAAGCGTTGTCATTATTTTTTTTCTAAATTACTAGAAAATCATTGGTTTGTTTCATTTATCAAGATTTTATTTAGTATATTTTTAAGTATATTTAAAACAGCTAAAAATGGGAAGATAAAGCAATCAATGCTTATTTCGTAAAAATTATATCATGAAAATTAAGTTGGTTTAATTTTGTTTCCTTTTATTAAAATGCAGCTGTGCTAATGGCAGAAATTCAATTAAATTTCATTCTTACTCGATTCAAAAAATTCCTATTCTACTCTTAATCAATTTTTTAAAATCCTGGTTAAGCAATTCGTTTTAATTAAATTTACTGAACACAAGTGAGTTCTTTCATGTAGAAAATAATGAAATAGCGATACAATTCTAAACAGCACTGTTGTTATATTTTTAAGAAAAAAATAATAGTGTTGTGAAATATTCAATAGTTCAATTGTCTAAATAAAGATAAAAGTGTTCCAATTTAACAAAACAACATTTTTGCTGAAAAATTATTAAAATAATTTTCTTTCGCGTGCTTTAACTAAATATTGCGTAATTAAAATTTTTAAATTTGACATCAGAAACTTTTTTTATTTTAGTTTTCTTCGAAATAAATTTTGAAAAGAAAATTAATTATATATCATATAGGATGCGAAATGAAATATTTTTATTTGATTTTTTTGGAGAGCTTTAATAATGTTTAAATTTAATACTCTTCCGCATTCAGTGCTTTATCTATATTCATGAAAATATTGGAGAAAAAACTCTTCAGTAAGAATTTCAGATCTCTAAGCTTTGTTATTTGATGTGTGTTACAAATCATATATCTAAATGTTAAAGAAAAGTACTAACAAAATTTTTCAGAATGTTCACAGGGTTTTGAATTTCCAAAACACATGAGATACATTTTGAATATTTAAATAATTCTTATTGTAATGGTGCAAACAATGTACCTATTTGTCGTCTTAGTACTGATTTTAAATAATATTAAATATTTTAAACCTTCGAGCTTAAATCACAGATCGAGTTAACAATATCCCTAAACAATAGATAATATCAAAGCCACTGAGTTATATAGAAACAAATCAATACAATATGTCTTAAAATTTCAAAAGCAGGAAATTGTTTTTGATGTGTAACATCTTTACTATCGGTTGCTGGATATTTGTTGGAGTGATTTCGTGAAAAGGGACGGACATGCGTAACCGGAAGTCGGGGAAGCTCGTGCTGTTTGATTTGACCAATCAGCGCGCTTGGTGATGTCTCTTCGGTACCCTCGTCTCGGGGTCCAACTCTAGTAGCAATTAAGCCGCCAGCCTTTCGCACATACCAGCAAGTCTTATTAGACTTCATCTAGAATAAACTTGCGAATCTTAAGCTCAAATGTCCAAGTGCCAGGGCTCGTTGTGTATGAAATCTGAGGATATATTTATATGTATGAAAACTATATATTAATAACTATATTTACTGTTAAGCGTCTGACAAAGATCATCATTCTTTAAAAAAATACGAGTAAGTAATATATGGACATTATTGATCATCAAACAAGTGGGCTGGGTATTGTTAGTCAATATATTTGGGACATAAGTACGGCAGAATTCTTAATTGAAAATAGACTTCAGTTTGCCAGAAGTTGAGCCGCTCAAGCTCAACATAAACACAATCGAAATGTTTCGACAACTATTAACCTTGTGTGGGTTCTTTTACTGATCGGTGTGTTCGAATTGGTAAAAAAAATAATAACAGTCGGTTTTTGTCCCACCTATTTATTTTTCTCTTCTACGGGACACATCACAAAAACGAATAAATTATGAAAATGTTAACGGATTGCAAAATCCATCGTCCAGCAGTCCTTTTTTCTTCAACCACGTTTTTCTTGTCTCCGGCTTTTTCGCTTCCGCTCCCTTCTTTCTGCCCCGTCCGGTCTGGTCTCGTCCTCTCGTCTCTCCTCTGTTGCTGGGTCTCTCTCCCTATATATCTCTCGGACCCGCTGCCAGATCCCCCATACATGGTCTCACCTGTTGCCAGGTTCTCCCATGTATGCTCGATCCATTGCCAGATCCTTACAACAACTAACAGTGGTACTGTTATTGACGCTGTTTTCAACGATTTTTAAATACTTTGAAATCCTAAGTAATGAGTCATATTTTAGTTTTCATAAATCTATTGTCTCCGCTCTTCCCCAAATTGAACAAGAATAAATATTTTTGATAAAAAATTGCATTACTCCTTGTGTTAATTAAATAAAATTTTCATTAAAGATATAATTATTCGATAGAAAATTATTTCCAATCCTGCCCGATTCATTTTTTTCAGGATTAAAGTCACTATTGCGTATTTACCACGATACATGTCAGATGTTATGTGACTACCGTAAGGCTCGTTTCTTTTCTTTTTTTAGATATTTTATGGAATGATAGTGAATTTTTTAGTTTTTTTCTATCTGGTTAATATTAATCCCTTAATGTTAATCAATAAGATTTATTTTATAACTTGTGTTGTTAAAAAATAGAAATTCATATACACAGACAGGTTTCGTCCCTCAAATTTCTGAATTACGAAGTTAATTTCCTATTGGGTCACTCAAGTGCAAGTTATGTCAAAGTCTAAATGAAACTTACCACCACATGTTTATAATACATACAACATTTTTAAACGTGTGATTTTTATGCTATATAACCATAAAAATTATTACATATAAGGAATTCTGTTTGGGTCCTAGCTAATATATCTGCTATATCGTTACTTGTAATTAAAACTGATAGAATTTAGAACAAATATAATTGCAACGCTATAAATCCACTATTTTAATTTGACGATATAAATTCCAAATTTTATGTGATAGAAAACCTTCTTGAAACCAATGAGATTTCAAAAAGGGAGTCTCTCTATAAAGTAAGAGTTAAATTTAAAAAGAGAAAGTTATTACATATATATATACAGGGTGGTTCCGAATTCATGGTACAAACTTTAAGGGTTGGTACAGGACATTGTAGCAATCATTTATTGTATTGGAACACAAAATGTAAGAGACGAAATGAAAGACAAAGATTTTATTGAAAGCGTCGTTGACAAGTGTAATAATTACAATAACTGTTAAGTACATGAGCTTTGAAGTTCAGCTGCAGCGTACACAGCTGTACCACCCACTGAAAAGTCGGTGAAGATAGTCTGCGAGATTCAAAGCTTGTATTCGCTGAAATGTAAGGGGTGTAAGCGATTTTCGTTTAACACTCTACAAATATATATGGTCTGATAACTCACACGTGTATGACCAAGAGCTCTTGTATTTGACCGGGTCTATCAGCCATCCACAACGCTGAAGATGCTTTCTCCCAGGCTTGGACTGCGCACAGCTCTTCTTCGACCAGCATCATGTCTGGTTACGCGGAACGACCGTTTTTCACGAAGTTGACTATGTAACTGCCAAAAAATTATTTGATCCGGCATTCGTCGATCAGGAAACTGCGTGTAATACATTCATAGCGCAGTTCTGTAGTTATCATTTGCACGACCGTACATGAAATACATGTCTGTGTTTTCGGAGTCTCCCATCGTAACCGTCAGCACAATAGCGAATGGTGTTTCTCCTATTGAGATGCATCATGTTGAACTGCTACAGCCCTCTTCGGCCGCAACCAACCATAACTTCATTTCTCTTTTCTTTTGTTTTCTTTGTTTACGCCTCACAGCGTTACTTTGCCCATATATTCCTACGCCTATAAATGATTGCCACAATGTCCAGTACCTCCCCTTCAGGTTTGTACCATGAATTCGGTGTCATCCATGGTGTCATTCTGTCTTTCTAGATTAATATGATAAAAATAATCTATTTCACTTATTCTAATAAACTGGACAGTTGACATTCTTAATTATTTTTGCAGATTGTAATAAGTAAACATTTTATTTTGTTTCCTGCCGGATTGTTATACATTGAAGTATAATATTGAGACTGTTATATATGAACACATTATTCACACAGTGTTAATTATAAAGTTCCCCCAAAACTGATTATTTTTATTCTCAGGATCTTTAATTATTAAATGGAATACAATAGCGGTTTATTTAACCAATCATATAATTGCATCCTCGCAGTCTAAAAAACCCAGCGATCTATTTTATATCATCAGTCTAGAGAGAGTTTGGAAGGCCCCTAATGATAAATGTAATTTCGCATTAAAAAAGCTTTTCCCCCCTCATTTTTAGAATCTTTTTTAGAATTATAGCTAATTTAAATTGGCTTAAAATAAAATATACTATTTTATAAGTGATTTTCACTCTTTTCAACTGAAAAAAAATTAGTATATTGATCAATTTCTTCCATACTATACCTCGTTCAGAAAAATATTCACCTTGTTTTTTAAATTAAATATTCGGTGAAAGATAATTATGATATCATATAAAAAGCTCTCTGATCCATTTTTTAAAATTCCTTTAGACTGATGTTCCAGATAAAATTGTTTTATCGAACCTGAAATCACTTAGTCTAAATGGAAATTGTGTTTCTTCAAATCTGAAATTGTTTTTGAACGAGACCAATTTGAACCCAAATGCAAATTCATAAGATATAAGTAATAAGATGGAAAATTCAATTTTCATGTAACGTAGTTCACAGAGTTAAGGAAAAGCAAGGAGCTCTTGATTCCAGGTTGAGAATTTTATCGTGTGACACGCACCCAGATTATATATTTGATTAAATTTCGACAGATTCAAAAATGGATCACCTGGAATTTGAATATCAAGGAACTTACTCTGAATGAAACTTTCGAACTTCAAAGAATTTCATCTAAGGCAGAGAAACTAAGTGCTGACTGAAATATTTTCATGAATGAAATTCACTGTTAGGAATTTTTTCTGTTGAGAAATAAGAATTAGATAATTAAAAGAAAATCCAAGATTCGAGCTCTCAGATAATTAAGAACGGAATAAAAAATTGTGTAAAATATGCAAAAATAAAAGCTTTAACTTATTACTGTAATAATTGATAAATTTTCCAAAAACATTATAATTTCTAACCTTTTTCAGAGACTATCATTGGAAGAAAAATAAAATAATCATTTGGTATAAGAAATAGTAAGTTTTAACTTTGCCCCTTAAGCGGTCAATTTTTTTGCCTAAATGTTCCAAAAAAGCACTTATACTATATAGCTAAGCCTAATACTTAAAAAAAAATTCGAAAAAGAAGAATTTATTTTGATTTTCAATTTAAGTTTTTACACTATTTATTGTATTATAATTGTGGAACACAAACTCCCTAATTGTTTGCCTGTTATAAGTACATTCTGCATGCTATGAAGAATGTTTCAAATATATTAAAATAATTTCTCTCATACTTACAAAAAAATTCATGTTCTTACCTCTTTTCAAACGGTTTTGGATTGTGTATGCGTACACATACATATATACGCACATATTTTGAAGCATAGTGTATATATATAATACTAAGTTTCTCATTGCAATAGAGACAGAGATAATATCGTTTTTTTTTATTATCTTTCTACATTCCTTTCTTTCCAAGCTACAAATTGCACATTACCTTGTCAACCCCTGCTCTTTATTGAATATTTTCAAGAATGTAAATTACTGACATCAAAATGAAAATGTCCACCTTCACCAAAAAGAAATTCCCGGATGAGAAGTATTGCAATGCCATAGACAAAATGAGCTTTTAAAAACCGTAAGACAAAAACACTAAGCTACTCTCACTATAAGAAATAAAAATATGTGCAGATCAAAGATGGAAAGAAGAAATATCAGTGCATGTACAGCATACGGCAAATTGGTTGTGGCTAGGTTCGGTGCCCATGCGGTGTACAGGCAAACCAGTTAAGAGAATAATAATGATTTTAAATTATATTTCAAATATTGATGAAGAAATGTAAAAGAGGAATCAAAGAACATGAGACCATATGCATAACGATTTTTCTTTCTTATTAGTTTAATGGTATAAATAATAAAAACTTGAATTTTGCAGTTGCTGAACTAGATAAAACCAATCAAACTTTTGGTAGAATTAAAGTGGTATTTTTTAAAAGAAAATTTTTAAATTAAATCAAGACGAAATCATGCATTGTTGATTTTAAAAGTATTCTATTAAGAACAATAAACATGAAATTACATACTCAAAATCTTCCAGCATTTTGAAAATTACGAAATAAAAATCAGCTATTTGTGAATCAGACAAAAAAAAATAAATTTTCTGGTGCCTCTGTTTAATTTCTATTTTATTGATAAACACTTTTATTTCGAAAAATATTTATTTTTAACAATTTTAATTAGAAACTTACTTTTCTTTTTTGAGCCTTTTAATAATTGCTTACAGTGAATGTTCAAAATAATTTTTATGTTAAGATGAATCAAGTAATTTCAAAAATGTATACTATTTATCTCCAATTATATGCAAAATTATTGGCATTTTAGAAAATAATTATATATATATTTCTGTACATATATACGTTACGAAGTTTTTGTGATTAATGTAAATAATTTATATTTGAGTGTTTAATACATATATATATTACTCTCCGTTTGTATTTATTTTATGATAAAAATTGTAATATTCTCAAGCAATCCAAGAAATCCCATGATCAATAATCGAGATTCAATGGAAAATTGTCGAAATATTTGCTATGCAACCATATATTTTTGGCGATCAAATTTTGCGACATGGCGATAATTTTTTATGACTTGGCTATCCTATGGATGCTTCGAGAAATTACTGAAGAAATCAATTAACATCATGATCTATGACGTAAGTGGAATGTTTGAGAAAGTGCAAAGGTCAGCCGTGCAGTCTGTAAATAGCAGTTCGCTCGCTAAAACTGGTTCAGTATTACATTGGTTGTTGAAGATGACGAAGGTTCTTGCAAGTAATCTTCAACATTATGTACCTGTATTTTCAGGCATTGATGGTTGTTTCTGAACCCCGTAGAAGGTGTGAAGATTTTCTGGAATTTAATTGTGTGAATTTAGTGCTATAATCTATTTTTTAAGGATTGTTTTTCCACGATAAATTTTTATCGCTCTTAAAGATTGTTTTGCTCTTTGAGACTTATAGAATAAAATCCACGAATCCCGATATAAGTTTATATATATATATATATATAGTTCATGAACCCCGATCTAATATGAAATGTATCTGTATGTAACTATTTTAGAAACCTTATGTATTTCTAAATTTCCTTAAAATACAAATTTTCTTAATTTTAACTTTGACTGAGTCATTTGGGTTTATATTATATAATACAAACACACACACATCGGTGGTCAAAATTGTGGGCACATTTTTAAAATTGTGTGTTATAATTTTAAACTTGTATACTTACAGAAAATGTTACATTGCACAAAATGCAAAGTATTTTATATCATTTTAAAGATAATTTAGTTTTATAAAATAGTTTTAATCTCTTCCTTCGTTGTTACGTGATGCCGCAATATTCTAAAATACTGGAATTTCCTATCGCCAGCAAATAAATTTTAAAAAGATACATACACAATTTTAAAAAGAACACATTTCTAATATTTTTTTTTTAAAAAGTTTAATTTTTTATAACGGAGAAAAGGCAATAAAGATACAATAACTAAAAAAGCTTTCTTGGAAATTTGAAAAAAAAACAATAGACATTTCATACAAGCTTCAAAATTTTATCGTTGGCTCCAAAAAACTGGATGTTCGAAGAGGATCCAAGAAAACTTATGGAGCTTGTATTAATGTTTTGATTTTTATGATAAATTCTATTATTTTAAAAGTAAATCACAGTAAAACTACATATAAAAAAAAAGGAATTTGTTGTATTTTATGAATTGTATTCAACAACAAATTCAATGTGAACAAATTATTCACACTAATATCATATCAGGAGGATTTTTTTATATTTAGTATTTCATTTACGAATAATTAGAACTAAACAGAAATTCGTCGTATATTTAAATTCGTAGATGTATAATTTTTTAATTACATGCGATTAATTTAATACTTTGTTGAAATTTTCCTCTAAATGAAATACTTTCTAACTATCGGTGTTTTAGTGAGTTTAACAAAACAAAATTATCCTTTTCTGTTTTTTTTAAATTAAACTTTAATTTCATATATTTAATGTACATGAGAGAAAAAACAGTTATAAATGGATGCCACTAAGTAGTTGCAATCTCAATTGATTCCAAAGGGAAATGTTTTTTTTTTTTAGTGGAGGAACGTGCCCTATTAATATTCTCTGGATCAATTATATCCAAAATTTTCAATGAAAATTGAATATAAAAACGTAAAACTTTATTGATAATCTATAAGTATTTGATTTATGTTTCTTAGGTTAAAGAATTACATAACTTTGAATATAATCAATATTTGTAAAAGTTGAGATAGCTTGAACAAGCTCTAACTGTTAACAGAAAGGAATACAATTTGGAACACACATTAGTAAAAATAAACAACATTATTGTCACATGCTTACTTTTACAGGTGGATTCTGTATTTTGGTACTAATTTTAAATTCCTCAATCCTAAGCTTTCTGTGAAATTTATAAAAATTTCCGACGGTACGGTAATAAGTACAAACAAGGAATGTCAAGAAAAATAGACCGAAATAAAAGATAACACATTTTTCAAATTGAAATTTATTTTGAAAGCGGTTCTACAAAAAAAAAAAATTTACAATGTTATCTTAAGCTTTGCTTGTTTCTGAACAGAACGTTTTATTTTTCGTATTTCCAACTTATATACTTCAAGTAGTTATGGTTATTTTCATTCACCTCATTTGTGTAAAAGTTTAGGGAAGATATTTTACTTATAGATAATGTATTTCTTAAGAATCATCTTCACAAATTGAAAATTATAGAAGAACATATATCGTGTGACCAATGTACATATATATAATCTCTGTTAGTATATATGTAATTTTATAACAATAAACATAATTTTATTTATTTAATGAAGAGTTTAAAATTTATGACGCGTTTCCTTAGAAATTAGGGGTTAAAATAATCATTAGTGATATAAAATCAAAACATATATTTACATATATCTTTGAAATCTACTTTTAAAATAATTTTATATGTTTTTAATATTTTTCTTGATAATACTTTCTTCTTATTCGTGATGATATTTTGTCAATCGATATCACATTTTAAAGCGCATTTCATTTTTTAAAGAAAGTAATTTTTAATTTCAATTAATATGATTCAAATGAAATTTTATATAATAGTGTAGACATTTTATTTACTGTTTTATATATTTAGCGATTCTAAAAATTTCTATCATTGCTTGAAATTTAAAATCTGAACATTCATTCGTAGAAAAAAGTTGCATTTGTGTTCGTGATCCAACACAATCGAAACAAAAATAATTATCTCATGTTTTTAGAAGATCATTAATATTACTTTTACATTTTTTGTTCGCATGCCTCAGATTTATATGTTTTCTTTAACAAAAACTGATTTTTTTAAAAAAAATATAGCCATGCTTTCTGCGTTCTACTTTTATTCTTCATATTTAATCTAAGCAATTTTAACATTTTGTAAAGTTCTACGTTTTTCAAATGAAATTTCCAGTTCGTAGTACGAGAGCATAGAATTTAAACTAAGAAAAAAAATAGTGTGACTGAATTTTCGTCGTCTAGACGGCAAATAA
>BMAO01015174.1:0-40458 GCA_019973975.1 Trichonephila clavata | reverse complement strand
CAAAAATTAAATGGCATTCGAACCCAATTATATTTGAAAACATCGTCTGCAGGGAAATATCGATCAAAGTCTGCTATTAGTTTTTCTAAATGATTAATAATAATTTTCTGTATTTCAAAATCTGTGATATCAATATTATTGCCTTCAACAAGTAAATTAAGAGTCGGAAATGAAGCAAGTTTCTTTACTACAACCTTATTTCACCATAATTTGAGTTTATTTTTAAAACATGTAATTTTTTCAGTTAATTCAATAATAGTATGATTACGTCCTTGCATAGACGTATTTAGATTATTTATTTCAAATAAAATATCTGACAAATAAGCAACTTGAGTAATCCACTTCAACTCGGAGAATTTAGATACTAATGGGTGTTCCTTTTCTCTCAAAAATAATTCGACTTCTGTCCGTAATGATAATACTCTTTGAACAACTTTGCCCCGGGACAGCCATCTAAATTCAGAATAATATAATAAATGTTCGTATTCTGCACCAAATTCGAAACACAGTTCGCGGAAAATTCTACAGTTAAGAGCTCTTGATTTGATAAAATTGACTACCGCAACAATTTCATCCAAAACGATACATACTTCGGGTGATAATTTTTTTGAAGCAAGATTTTGTCTATGTAACAAACAATGAATCGATATAATTTGTGGATTCATTTGTTTTGCTCTTGTCGAAAACCCCTTTTGAGATGCTGTCATGGCAGCTGCACCGTCGGTGCAAATACTGAAACACTGATTCCAATTTAATCCTTCTTCTTTAAAAAACGAATCGACCATAAGAAAAATATCTTCACCTTTAGTTGTTGTTGACATTGGTTTGCAAAATAAAATGTCCTCCTGTATATCTGTTAAACCTGGATACCGCACGTAAACCATGAGTTGAGCATCTTTACTTACATCTGTCGTTTCATCCAGTTGAATACTAAATAAACCAGCAATTTTTATGGCAGAAATAAGTTGATTCTTAATATCAAATGACATATCATTAATTCGTAAACGAATTGTATCATTTGATAATGGTATCTTTTGTAATTTCTTTGAACTTTCATCTCCGCACATGATACGTGCCATGTCAATGGCAGCAGGTTTTATAAGTTTTTCAGCAATATTATGGGGTTTCTTTTGTCTTGCAATATGCCAAGCCACATGAAAAGAAGCAAGTGTAGCTTGTTTGGCAGAATTTATAAAACCACTACTACTTGGTGCATCCAAACGCTGTCTTTTTAAATGGGCTTCTTTTCTTTCGAAAAAAGTACGATCTTTTCCCTCAAAGAAAATTTTTTTATGTTTTGCATCAAAATGTCTTTTAAGTTTGTTCGGTTTCATCGATTCATTACTTAATATTTCACTGCACAACACGCATTGCGGCTTGTTCACTCCTGGATCATAAATGCAAGTAAAACCTAATTCTAAAAATGCTTCCTTGTATTCACGTTTTGCCATTATTAGGGTGATTACAATTTTACAATACGCACTACAGCTTGATCACTCCACTATTAATAATAAGACAAAATTTGTTTCTAAAATGCTTGTATTCACGTTTCACTGTTATTACACGTTTCACTGTTATTCACAACACAATAATACGCAGAAACGAGTTTTTGACAGAGAGCTTACTGAGTCTGCGCGCGCGCAAAGCAATGGCGTGCGTATTACCAACACCTCCTAGAAGAGAAAGCCTCAGGACAGGAATTGGACGTCACTTCCGGAAGGCCATTCGCGAAGAGTGGTAAAACCGAAACATTGTATTAGGGAATAACTTGTATTAGGGAATAACTCTTCTAGGAGGTGTTGGTATTACTTATTATTTGGTGTATTACAAACTTTTTTGGTTCGACTCAGCGCGACCCAAGCGCGACCCATAGGTTAAGAACCGCTGATGTAAAGCGTTAGGAAATATAACAGTTTTGATAAGAATTTCATTATCAATTTCTGCAGTTCATTGGCTCCGACAAACAACAGTGTCCTCAACTTCAGTTGCACAGATAGGTAGGCCGTCATCATCACATAATCATTATTTTCTGCGTTATGGAGTGGGATGGAAAAAAAGGAGTTTTTCTCTCTCTCTCTCTCTTGTTCTATTCAAAACTAACGCGGTCGGTTATACTCATGACCCAACTGCACCTGTTGTGTTTAACAACGCTCTGCACCCTTTACCGTTGAAAGTTATGACTTACAAGAAAATTGTTTTTCTGTTCCGGACCAAAAAAAAAAATGTTATTTGAAAAAAAAAAATTCGAATTTTTTCTAACATACAAACTAATAAAAATTTTTTTTAACTGTTAAAATAATTTGTTAATCCAGGGTTTATTATTCGTTAAAAAGGTGGGTTTCCCTTAATTTTATATCGGGAAAAAAGAAAAATTCGTTAAAGAAGGGTTCGTTAAATCGGTGTCCGACTGTAATTGTAGAATTTTTTTCCCTAAGTATTGTACTTTTACTTTCAGGAGAGTTATTCCTTCAGATACCTATACATTTATCAAATAATCATTTTTCAATTTTGCTTACATTCTAATTCAGACCTGCTTTATAAAAGTTGACTACGTTCGGAACAGTGATTCTGAAAAAGTGTATAAATGAATTTTTTTCTTCGATATTTAAAATCAGTTGAATCAGAATATACATATAAAATTATTTTACGAATATTATAGCAAGAAAAAATTATTAAATGCAATTTCTTTGGCAAAAAATGGAAAAGGAATGACATGTTTTCAAAACATTCTCCTTTTATGAAAAAAATGCTTCGATAATAATAATATTTTGCATATATAAAACAAAGACTTCTAGACTGGACTGAACTAGGATTTTTAAAAAATAAATCAACTAAACAAAAACGTGTTTTGGGTTGAAATTTCTCAACTGTGATGTAAAATGGGGATAAATTTACTTCTAAATTATATATTTCAAATTTTTAATTATTTTAGTTTTAAAAAAAACTTACTCTTTGGCATTGTCTTTATGAGAAGATAAATTCGATTTTTTTAAAGATTTAAACAAATATTTTTTAAAATTATAAATGCGAGGAGAAAATATTTTTCCTGCTAGTATACGAACAGAAAAAAATCAAAATTCATTCTTGTAATACGAGGATTCGAAAATTAAAAGTAAGTACTGAACTTCAAACGAATTCTATTTGTTCACCGATGATTTTATTAGAGACACATGTTACTGTGTGGATTGCCGTTTCAAGTTATTATTTTATGATAATAATCCAGATATTACCCGTCACTATTTTAATAATCCACAAGAACAGGAATTATTTCAATCAAAATTTTGTTTCAGAATTCTATTCATCTGGTAATTACAGAAAAAATACTTTAAATTTTCTTACATGAGACAAAATACAATTTTAGCCTTTACAATATAAGTGGTGATTAATATTTTAACCAAACATTTTTAAAAGACTGGGTTGGTTGAAAAATGAACCAACAAATTGTTAATTTTTTTAACTGCATTCTGAATTGCATGTGATACGTCCAAACCCATTAGGGTCCAAGCCCACTAGCCATTTATTTACATGCTCTTACCTTACTTACTTACTCTTACGCGACTCAAAATAGAGTTTTAGACTTTACAAAACAAGTGGTGGTCAAAACTCTTAAAAGAGTGGTTTGGTTGAAAAATGAACCAACAAATTCTTTTCCATCTTAAGGCTACAGTGGACAGTTAAAATGTGGAAAATTGTCCAAAATATCGAAAAAAATTTTTTTTTGCTGATTATAATATCTTATTAGCCTCTCTATCAAACGCAAAAATTTTTTTTTGGTTTTATGCATTTTTTACTGAGTTATAGGGTAGTTTCGAATTAGTCATCCATGGCCACGCCCCTTTGTTTACATTTTCTAATGTCATGCTATTGTAGCTGTCATGCACTTTGACAGGAAAAATTTTATTTACTGTAGACAAAGCCTCACTAATTTTTATTTTTAAATGTTAATTTATCAAGTTCAGGTTGGCAACACTTTGCTTTAACTGTATCTGAGACCTAAATTGACATTATTTGTTTACAATTTGTTCAAACTTCGGCTTGCATTTTTCGTTCAACTTTACTCAAACCTTATATTGATTTTACCAAAACAAAAAACAAATTATTAGTATGGATCTTATATCATCGAGATATAGGAAACCAAAAGGTCGTCCTACCAAAAGGAGGAAGATGTTGTCTGAAAACAGCAAGAAGCGATGGCAGAAATCTCCTGAAACTGTTGATGAAAAAAACAGTTTTATATTACAGAGGGATCCATTATCTGACCCAAGTACATCTTCCCAACCTGAGGCAAGTTATATTTTCACCCACAAGGCTGTGTTTTCTGAACTATTGCAAAAAGTTCCTTGCAAATATTGTACAAACTGTGCCCTTGTTATAAAACAACACCAATCCATGGGATATTCTACAAAAATTGAACTTTTATGTGAATCATGCCATGAAAGCTATGGAAGTGTGTATTCAAGTTTCCAAGAGGAGTCTAAAAATTCACATGATATTAACAGCAAGCTGGTGAGTGCCTTCCTATCCATAGTCAGAGGGCATGCTGCTTTGGAAACTTTTTCATCTGTGCTCAACATGCCAACAATGGACAGAAAAACATTTGCCAAATGCATGCACAACTTATCGGTTAAAAACAAAGAAGTGAAGAAAAAAATGCTCGAAATGTCACGTCAAGCAGCTAGAGAAGCTCACATAAAAGTTGATTCTTCTCTAAAATATCAGGAAATCATTGACGTGAGTGTGTCATATGACGGTACATGGCAAAAGCGAGGACATACATCTAACCTAGGATTAGGAATAATCATCGATGTCCTTAGTGGACTTGTTCTTGACTTTGAAGTATTGTCGAAATACTGTCATAATTGCATAATTACTGGTCGAGATATGGGAGCCAATAGTGCGGAATTTCACATTTGGCAAAAAGGACATATGGATGAGTGTGACAAAAATTTCGATGGAACGTCTGGAGCCATGGAGATGCATGCTGCACTAATTATGTGGAGACGGTCAATAAGTGATTGCCAAATGAGATTCGTTTCCATGCTGAGTGATGCCGACTCGAAAACTTTTCAATTTTTGTCAGAAAATGAAGTATACGGTTCTGAGGTAAAAATCGAAAAGGAAGAGTGCTTGAATCATGTTGCGAAGAGGCTAGGCACATCGTTACGCAACAAAGTAAAAGAGTGGAAGGTGAAGAAGGTGACTCTTGGTGGGCGTAAACAGGGAAGCCTTACGGATAAAAATATAACAAAGTTGCAAAATTACTACAGAAAAGCTATAAAAGATAATGTTCCTAATACCCAAAAAATGAAAACTGCTATATATGCCAGCCTGATGCATTGCTCGTCAACTGACGAAAAGCCTATGCATGGTAAGTGTCCTGAAGGGGAATCATCGTGGTGTTTTTATAAAAGAGCAATAGCCAAAGGTGAAACCCCAGGGTCACATAGTTCCATGAGAACTTGCTTGTCACAACAAGTAGTTGAAAAAATTATGCCTGTTTACCAACGTTTAGCTTCGGACACCATTCTTGAAAGATGCGTAGGAGGCAAGACGCAGAATTGTAATGAAAATCTACATAGCTGCAATTGGCGAAAATGCCCAAAAGAGGTATTCGTGTCCAAAAGAGGCTAGAAATAGCAGTTACGGATGCCGTCGAAAAGCACAATTTGGGCTACGTGAAATCCCTTGAATCAAAAGAGGACTCAAACCTTAATGATAGTTTTTCTTTGACTATTGCTGAAAGACAGGATAAACGACGCATTTCTCAAAACATTTCTGTGAAAAGAGAGAAAAGGAAAAAAAAAATACTACTAATAAAGATGTAGCCTATAATGCCGGTGCTTTTTAATTTTTTTCAGACTTAGCGACAGTTTTCTTTTTATGTGTAATTGAATTTATTACTGTTTTGCATTTTTATAATTTAATTGTATTGAAATACTTTATTTTTACTCATTGTGATTAACGAAATATATAATTTATTATCTGGTTGATGAAATACATTCTACTAATTTACTTTATAGATATTATTAGAAAGTTCTAGCTTATATTTCAATTTTTATCACTATATATACCGCGCATACTAATGTGACTCTGTTTCAATAAATATTGCAGAATCTTTTATATATATATTCTGCACCTATCTTATGTTTATATGATATTAGTGTTTTTCAAATTTATACTTATATATCTTTAATTTTTTTTAAAAAATCAGTTATTTTCTTATAAAATCAAAATAGTTGTTTCTCTCAAAATCAAAAATTTGCCTCGAAACTGTTTTGAATTTTTGTAATTTAATCCTATTGAAATACTTTATTTTTACTTATTGTGATTTATGAAATATATAATATATTATTCGGTTGAGATAAAATAATAATGGAATACATTCTGCTAATTTACTTGTGATATTATTAGAAAGTTCCAGCTTACTTTTCAATTTTTATCACTATGTGTATTACCACATGTCGATGTGACTGTTACAATAAATCTTGCTCTTATATGTATATATTCTGCACTTATATTACATTTGTTATGATATTAGTGTTTTTATATTTCAAATTTATATTTATATCTTCATTTTTTTATAAAAAGCTAAGTTAATTTCCTTTAAAATAAAAAAAGCTGTTTTTCTCAAAATCAAAAATTTGCCTCGAAACCAAAATTCAAAATGTTTCATGCGTTGCAATTTTTGTCCAATTATAACAAAACTTTCCAAAAGTATTCTTCTAATATGTAATTATAACTTCTTGGATGCATTGTAGTAATAGTGATAGGGTGAAAGAAGAAATTAAAGTTTTTTATGTATAAAGTCATTAAAATTCTTGAAAATTTCATATAAAAATTTGCGTTTACCCATACTTTGTAAATTATCATATAAAACATTACTTTACATGCATAAATTTCTAAAGAATTGCTTAAAGAAGTTAAATCAGTTAAAAATATGAAATTTTTAAAAAAATCAAAACGCATGGAACGTTTTGAAATTTTTAAATTATCGTTAAATTTTTTTAAAAAATTTTAAATTTCTTAAAAACTACTAATTTTTTTCTCACCAAATTTTTATATGGTTTTATATATATATATATAGTTATAACTTAAATACTGGCAGTCAAAATTTGGAGCATGTGTGTAACAAATTAAAAAAATTTTTTTTACTGTCCACTGTAGCCTTAATTACTTTTTGAATAACATGCAGTACGAACCAAACCAATTTACGTCAATCACTTGACCGAAATATATTTTCAGAAGAAAGGGGGCTAGAAATTTCCTCTCTGCCTATACTTTCTGAACCTCAAAGATCCTTACTGACCTGAGCTAGGAGCACTAACTTAATGTAAACCTACTTGATTCTCAAATCTCTTTGACACCACTTTTTGAAAATTAAGTTTATACGGACATTACTATTGAACATTTGAATACTGTCCTCCAAATTTATTATTTTTTCTCTTTGAGTATTTCGCCAGACATTACTTAATTTTCATTTATCTCAAAAATCCTGGGTAAGTTTAAGACTAACAGCCATGACAGCCAACTCACAATATTCGTATGATAGGAGATTAGGCAGGTTTCACTCGAAGCAACTTCATGCCAGTCAATCTGCTTCCTATCATTACACTTCTGTGTGAAGTAGGAAGAAAATTCCTTTCACACGTGAAGATGAAGTTGACCGAAAAAATAATGCCGTGGATAGTTATTTTGGCTCGAGGGCTACCACATTGGGGAAGCGGAGGATACCGGAGGACTGCACCTTCTTAAAATGATTACATTTCTTAGTTAACTTTTCATCTCAGAAAAGATATAAATTGTACCATAAAAGTTCAAGAATATAATGTAATGAACGAGCTGCCCCGTTCATTAGAGTATGGAAGTTTGAATAAAGATCAGCCATAGTCAGAACAATTCTGATTTATTATTCCTTGCTAAATATCCACAACACAGTGTAGGAAATGCAACTTTAATTATGTTTATGAACAAAAGCAAGGTAGAAGATAAGTTTAATAATTGCTAAGATTCAATCAACTTACGTGTAGCGTTTTTTGATTACTAACGGTCTGAATTACCTTAATTCCTATCTCAGCAATTCGACCTCTGGTCGATATTGTTCAATTATAATTTATTTGCTCAAAATTGTCAGTTAACAAATCTTTAAATACTAAGCAATTAAGTGTCGAGCCTCTCTTGACTAACTTTCCATTACTTTGGACAATCATTAACTTCTATCATCTAGCTCCTAACCTCTCTCCCTTTCGAACCCGAAAGTTAATGCTTAAATATAAGCCTTCATTTACACAAATCGCATCTTCTTCTTCGGGAGAAAATTTTCAATAGAACAATATTTAAAGGAATAGTTTTTCCCAAGAGGATTAATAGGAGGCTTGCGAACAGTCCCGTTACAACAAGTTGAATAAATTATTGCATTTGTATTCAGTTTATTCACTGTGCTAATTTCATATCCATAGCTGCATGCACATATAAATTTAAGAACAGTTTAATGAGACAAATGTATCCTATTACACTTTTCTACAATTTTTTAAAAACACTTTTTGTATATTTTTTTTAACATTTATAAACCCCGTGCACCACCGAACGTATAACACGGGGGTAAACAACACAGACAGAAGAAAGGATTGCAACACAAACATCCATGCCTTCTCCGGGATTCGAACCCAGTCCCTGCGGCACCGCAGTCAGCTTCACTGACCACTATTCCGGATGGGCGGCACATTTTGTATTTACTGTTTAAATTCGCATCACAGCTTGCAAGTTCTCAGCAACTTGCATCTAAATTGACCCTTGTTGATCTTCACACAAGGAAAAACTTTGCTCACACGTATGAGTTAAATCAAATATAGAAATTGTTTTTGTCTATTTGATTTTCTGACTGTCTTGCCGGGCCGCATAAGAACTCTTTGCGAGCCACATGAGCCCCACGGGGTGATACTTGCTCCAGTGGCGCAACGTACACCCCCGAATTGCGGGAGGCCCGGGATTCTAGGGGGCAAAGGCGACGTTATGTTATGAGTTTATAATAAATGTAAGATCCGGCTTGGGGCCCAAAATTTACAGGGGGCTCTAATGTTCTCCGTGACGCCACTGATTTGCCCACCCCTGTCGTAGGGGAAAAGAAAGTACCAAACTGATCGTGCGGTGCAGTAATTAAGTCCAAAGAAACAAGAAAGCTTTCACCATTTTCAATACACAATTATGCGCGTGGGAAGAGCGAAGCTTCCACAATATCCTTTTAGATGAGTGAACTAGTGGGGAAAAGAATGTGGTTTTCGAAAGATTAAAGAAGTGGGACAACAGACCATGAGTAAAGGGGCCAGGTGATTTCTATTCAGAACTAACTATTTACTGTCTACTCCTGTTAGGGGAGGCACATGTTCACTCGTGTCAAAAAGGTCCCTTACAATCTACGTACAGAACTCAATGCTCAATAAAACGTCCTTGTTATCTTTTTATATGGCATATGATAGTGTCAACCATTGACAAAAATACAGGGTTGGTGGTATAGCCGAAAGGACATCTTCAAGAGCAGTTTTTACCTAAATCTAGCTTTCCAGAGTGTTAATTCGTAAGACAAATGGCAAATATATATATATATATTTGAGGATCTTATAAATTCTTTCTAAAGCAGTGGATGAGGCCTCAGTAACCTATTGGTCAAGGTCACGAATTTGTGGTAAACGTGTCATGAGTTCCAGCCTTGGTGCCACTGAAGACCGCTGATACACGTTTATCTGTCGTGACTCAATGTCCTTTCCATTGGTGTGATGTGATAGTTTGGAGAGGGGGTTGGCAGCTCAGATGACGTCTGCGTAACTTGACCGAAGCTCAAAATTACGAGGCGCGTTGCTAATGGTCATAGTGTTTTATTACAGTACAACATTAATTACCACTTGTGACGGATCTATACGCGTCCTTTCACTAACCCTCTTGGGAAATCATTGGGGCTATTAAAATATCAACCTTCTCCTAAGAAGAAGACATGATATGCAAAATAAGTTTATTATATATAGTTCAGGTTCGCTTACTAGAAAGTTAAAAGGTTAGAAAGTCCGTGTGAGAGATTAAAGACAGGAAGGTGATATTGATAAAGAAATTGAAGGATTTAGCCTTAATTGATAAGAAGAACTGCCAACAGTTCAGGTATTAGTCACCTTCATATTACGTTTGATATTTAAAGTATTGAAGAGGTTAAGTGGTAATTAGTTATATATCTAAAGTGTAAAGTAATATTGAAGTAGAATATTGATTATTATAAAGTGGTTAATTTATTATATGTATTTTCCAAAAACGCGACTCTTGTCTCCTCTCTCTGTTGACTGATCAGAAACATCCTGCGTTGAATAAATAATTTGAAATTATCATGTCCAATCGTTCTCCACTTTTTCCCACACCTTTAGCTGGGTCACAAGGTAGAAAGGCGGAGGGGAGGGTTATTATACACTCACTAAAGCAGTTGATTCATAAACGATTTAAATTTTCAAAGAATTATAAATATTTCACAGACGTTATCGCGAAAAAAAGAAGAAAGAAAACAATCATCATATGAAGTTTTTGATTTCCTTGATGATAAAATCATAGCTAAACATTTGATCATCAGCCATCATTTTCATATTGATTGTACTATTATTCTCTTTTTCAAAGCACGTATGCTGACTCACCATTCTATTTCTTTTTCATTCTATCATATTTATTTTATTTTTTTAGTCTGTATTGATCTTTTCTTTTGCTTTTTCAAGACTTATAATAAAATTTTCCCCAAAAAATATCAGCCATCATTTATCCAGTTTCGCAGTAAATTCATTTTCGTTGATAACCTTATTTTAACGACACATCAAACGTGCATGTGTAATTTCTAACTTTCAAAATATTTGCATTCGTCCATCACTCTTATTTACGAATGTAGAACGCAGAGTAAGGGTCAATACACAATGTGCGTGACACAACAGCTGGAGATAATAAAACCTGCATGTGTCGTGAGAAATCTTCACTGTTTAGCGTAGTTATGGATACCCATTTTTACGACGCTTCGTCTTAGCAGAGCGAAATTATTTGGAGTACACTGTGGTGTAGTTTGGAATTTTAAAGGAAATACCTATTATTCTTCTAAAACATCTATTATTATCGTGTAGTTTATAAAATATGGATGGATCGTGCACCAAGATTGCCTTCAATAAATAAAATGGATTAACAAAGGTAGTACTTTTGAATCATGTATTGATTCCAATGGACTCAGAATGGCAATACCTGGAGATATTATTCACAAATATTTACTATTCAACAGAGTGGATAAAATTTTTTTTTATTGATATGAATTGTCTGTATAGCCATTTTTTTCCATCCTACTTCCCTTCAATATCGATATTCTAAAGATTTTTTTGTAATCCTTTTAAAAAGATTAATTTTTTATGCACAAGATTTCTTTGTCAGTGATAAGTATTTTTTCTTTATGTGCTTTTAAATAATGTATTCCATGTCTTTTGTGTTTTTCCCCCTTCACTTTCGATTTTCATATTGATTGTACTATTATTCTCTTTTTCAAAGCACATATACTGACTCACCATTCTATTTCTTTTTCATTCTATCATATTTATTTTATTTTTTTAGTCTGTATTGATCTTTTTTTTTGCCTTTTCAAGACTTATAATAAAATTTTTCCCAAAAAATATCACCGATAAATTATTTTTGATTATTTAATTTTCTTTTATAATGTGAAATGAAATATATGAGTTATTTAAATTACATTTCGATATCGGTACGTTTTTTTTCCGTTTAGACATAGAAATAAAAATTTATTTGCCTTAAGTGTATTTATGTATTCTATTTTTTAATGTATTGATAAGATGAAATAACCTGCATTTCATTCAAAATATCTTTAAGCCGAAAAAATTATTTACTATTAATTGAAGAATATATTTTCAGATATTATGATCAAATAAAATATTAAACTGATCTTAGCACTTTTTAAAAAAAATAAAACACCAATTTTTATAAACCTTTTGAATAAAAACTTTGATGTCTTGTTACTCATTTTAATTTCAACACGTGTTTTTTAAATGATGTATAGCACCAATTGAGACTTTTTAAAATAACTGATTATCTGACTCGTTTAATAGTTTTTGTTGATTAAACGTACTTTTTACAAATTCGCCCATTTAGTTAGCATTTCTTTACCATATCAATTTTATTTGTTATCAGTTGATATGCGCAGTTTAAGACCCAAATAATAATAATAATAAAAAATTATAGTATATTTGTCTTTTTGTTTCTAAATATTTTCCCACCTTTCTATCATAACTAATTTTCTTTTCTTTCAACAGATGCAAGAATTCTTTGTTTCTTTACACCATCAATGGGAAAAGGATTCGTCTGACAGCAAAGAGAACAAATACATTTTAAAAGAAAATTTGTTGAAATATTAGAACATTTCGAAACAGCATTGCTTACAAAAAATAGTTTCGAAGTTTACGATTAATTGCTTGAAACTTAAAACGTACTTTGTTACCATCTAATCTTTCAACAAATAGCATCACTTAAAATGATTGAATATTTTGACTGAATAATAAATCAACTGCATGTAAAAACGAATTCGGCTTAAAAAAGAATAATGTTCTGATGTATGATTATGCGCTGTTGTGTATGTCTGTTTTGTATGGAATGATGTATTTGCTAGCACATAGAAAATATGAGCTTGGTTTTTCATACAAATAAGGTTGGGTAATGGTTGTGATGTATAAATGCAGGCAAATAGTATGTGCAAATATTATTGATGTGGTGTCTGAAGCATTATAAGAATTAAGCGTGATTGATGGGAAGAGTATTTGATTTATGTATGAATGTGAGTGGTTTCGAATCTATGTGAATGTTGTGCTTTGCATATATTTCTTGCACCTTCCATTTATATCTGTTTCTTTCTTATTTTAAGTTTTAACCATTTAAATTTCTTATGTATCACACATATATGCTTGGAAAAAGTAAGTTCACATTTTTTTTACTTGTATATTTTTTTGTTTTGAATATCTTTCTATGTATTAGATTTTAAAAATTAAAAACAATTAATTACATTTTCTGAAGAAAATGTTAAAGAATTACTTCTAATTATTTTCAATCTGTTTTTATATTTTATCGTAGTTTAAGTAGACAGATTTTTAATTAAATGTAAATAGTTTGCATTGTATAAAAGCTATTTTTTCGCAATATTTAAGCATTCAGTTTTTAGAGTTCTCAATGCTTCAGAAACGAAACTTATTCATCAAAGAATTCCGAAACATAAATTTTAAATTACGTCTTGTGCCAAATTAATAAATACATTTTCGAATACATTTAATTAAAAATGAATACCTCAGAAATACTGATTAAAGCATAAGAATTCAATGTTTTTAAAATTAATGAATTGGTTGCTCTAGTAACTAATTATATAACTTTCAATCGAGAATCCTAAACATTGGGTTAATTAAAATATTTACAACGTAAAAAGATTCTATAAAGAGTTTATTAAATAAATGAAAGCCTTCTAATTGACGAAAGAATTCTACAAATTAGATTATTTATCTGAATGCATAAAAAAAAAAGCTTTAAATATCTTTCACAAAAGTTTCTTGACTTTAAAGTCATTTTATAAAATAGCTGAGGAAACTGTCGTAGGATCAGTAAAAGTTAATTATAAACAATTAAAAACCCAAAATTCTTTAAATTAACTCAGAAAGTATCCTTTTTTTTAAAAATTTCATGCCAAATCGAATTTTTATAGAAATAATAAAATATATTAACACGTGGTGATCTAAAGTAATAAATAACCCGACATATGTAAATCTAGGTACATGTTAAAACTTATTTTTTTCATTTGAACAAATAGAATTTAAAATTCTTCCATCATTTAGAGCCTGAGGGATCCTCCGAAACAACGTCAACAACATCAACAACCACAACTACTACTGCAGCAACTACATCAACGACAGATTCCACAACATCAACAACTACCCAAGGAACGACTTCGACTACACCCAGTCCAACAACGACTTCAACAACTGGTAATAAAAATAAATATTGCCATATATTCCCATATGATTTAGTATTAAAAAAAAACAATTCTTATATTGAAATTATAATATAAAAGTGTGTGTGTGAAAAATAATTTTCTAAGATGTCTTACTTTAGGATGTGAACATTATTTTATGTTTATTTAGAAGAAGCTACAACAGAAATTCCTACAACATCAACAACTACCGAACTAACAACGACCAAGCAGCCTTCGACGACATCTACTACTAGTACTACTACTACAACAGAACCTACAACATCAACAACAACAACGGCAAGAACAACTTCAACCACTGAGAAAATAGACGATCCCACTACCACGTCTACTACTACAACCACTACTACTACAACTGAAGGTATTAACGTCTTTTGAAATATATTTATTAATTAAATATATTTAATATTAAAATTAATTTATAATATTTTTGAAATACAGTCGACTCTTGATAATTCGAAGTTGGAGGGACCAATGAAAAGCTTCGAATTATCAGGAGTTCGAATTATCAAGAGGGTAGAAAAAAACTCCCAAAATACACGAAGAGACTACACATTCTACCACATTTAAATTTGAAACTTATATAATAAAACAACAATTGTACATATGTATAAAATTATTTTAAAGTAATTTAAAAGGTACATATTATATACAGTATAAATATTATACAGAAGATAAAAGTCCTGTGCGTGTATTAAAAGAATACATTCAATGCATTCATACACAATCCTACACATCTCTTCTTCACCTGAACACATGTGTAGCAAGGCTATGTGTTAAACGAAAGATATGGACGGCTGACAACAGTTGCGGTGGTCTATTGTCCAATTGAAGAGGGAAAGCAATAAAAGTGTCTTTTCGCCCGATGTACCGGAAAACACAAAGAAGGGGTAGCAAACAGATGGTCATTGAAGAGGCTACGTTACAGGGGAGACACGCAGAGACAATACAACATAAAATTTGTAATCTCCAACCTGTTTGCTACAGGATTGTATATGATAGTGAGTGTTCGAATTGTCGAGAGTTTTATGAGATAACTTCGAATTATCGCGTGTTGTAGTCTGACCAGCCACAAATTTAACTTCGAAATATTGAGTGTACCCAAACGTATTGTTTTAGTTCGAAATATCAAGAGTTTTTCAAGGGACTGAGCATATTCTTCGAATTATCGAAAGTTTGAATTATCGAGAGTCGACTGAATATATTAAATAAGAATTGGTATAAAAATAATTATTGAAATTATTCAATATAATAATATATATCTGGAAATTTGTATCTGTTACCTCTTTTAAAATACATTTATTACTAGCTTTTACGCATCCGCGTTTCGCTGGGTAATTCATAATAATGTGTGACTATAGATTTCTTCTTAAGTTATCGATATCTAAGTTTAAGCATTATGCTTTGATTGAATTCGAAAACATTTTTGTGGCCCTTACTTTTTGATTTAAAACGGACCAGTCTTGAATTTCTTTAAGGAAATATATTTTTTATTCTTCACATAACCTCACCCCGTGGGGGTCGAATTGCGCAAACCCCGTTCGTAGTGGATCTCTACTCAGCAAAAGAAACATGCTTGCCAAATTTCAAGCCTGGAGATTTAGTATATCAAAAAAGGGAATCTCTACCTATTAGTCGTATGGGTGTAAATAACACAGTTGTTTTTCAAAAATCATAACTTCCATTTTAAAATAATATTAAAAAATATTACTTGTAAAAATATGTGTTATTTTTTCTTAGAAAGTAAAGCATTCTTAATGTACATATTTTATTTCCCAAGTTTGCTTTTATCTTTCGTATAAAATTTTAGTTTCATAAATGCAACATAAATACTCAAATAATTTTTGAGTTTTTTTCTACTTAGTTAATATATTACCACTATTTATTTCGACATTTCCAATATCATTTAATGTTTCGTTATTTTAAAATAGTATTTATTTATTAGTGTTTTATTTTATTTTTAATTTTTACTAAATGTAACAATTGCAAGATTTATCACGTGTAACGTTGAAAAATCCAAAAGAAAATAAAAATTTCATTCAAGTTAAATCAGTTTCGTTATAAATATGCATTAAATTTAATAATGTATCAGCTCCTATGGATGTATTCCTGTAATACGTTTTTTAAATTTATGTAAATCATTTGAATGCATATCATCAAAAATAATTAAGTCATAAGCCGTAATTTATATTGCATGCAAATTCCTTCAAGTGATAATATTTTCTTATTTTTGGAAATGAAATAAGGTTATAAACAATAATGTATATTAACTAGTTTTTTCGCTTCAAATTCAATACCCCGACAAAACACAGGCAAATTTAGAATATTTGAATGCATATATAACAATATAATAACAGGTTTTATGTATGGAAATGCATATTTTTTGGTGTATAAAAATATTTCATAAATTTAAGAGAGCGAAAAAACAAAACAAAGAAATTCATACCTACGAAATGTCTTAAAACTTTATTGCATTCATAAATTCATTTAAAATGTTTGAAACCAATTAATAAACTTTCTGAAAATAAAATATTCGCATCTAACGAATAATTCACACAACGGAGAGTTGGGTTATAACTGAATGAAAACTTTTTACAGAAAAAGGAGCAAATCAGCACATATTTACAGGAATTACTTAGCTCAAATAGAGTTGTCTTGTTTTCCAGTATTGATAGGATTAAAGAGGTTGATATTATCGGAATTAAGGAATAAATTTTCTTATCAATAAAAGACTTCAAGAACCAAACTGTGTTTTCGCTATTAATCTTTTAAAAATCTCTTAATTTTTAATGTCGTTGATAAAAGGTTTTCCAAACCTGCTCAACTGACATTTCCTTCTCAATCTCATTCCTTTTATTTCATCGCTTAGAAACAACCACTTAATTCTCCTTTTATTTTGTGCTTAAAATCCATTAACTGCAGCTAAAAGAATCGCTTAGTTCGAAAGCTATTTATATCGATTTAATGAAATTTGTTCCTACTATTTTAATATCTTATATTTCTTTAAAGAACTATATTTAGTATGCATATGTTTATTTCCCAGCTACGGTCCTTTTTCTATATCTAAGAATATGACACTTCTATTACAAAATTATTGTGGAGTAAAATTTTTAAATTTATTCTTTGTTGAATGGCTCTTCATTTGTTTTCTTAACCTTTTGAAATGTTATTGGTCCTTGAGATCAATTTCTCATGGCATTTTTATTCAGATATTTACATCGAACATTGCCGTACTGTGTTGTGGAAGAAATAAAAACGTTCAGCTGAATTATTGGTATATGTAAATACCGTATTTATTGGAATCTAAGCCACACAAATCCCAAATTCTCAATGCGCATTTGTGAAAAATTCAAAAGTTGCGTAAAATGGTCTATCGATATCCGATATCCCAACGAATTGTTTCGCCTTCGATTTTAAGCTGCACCCTATTTTCAGTACCCTTAGCAATAGAAAAAGAGTGCGGCTTAAATTCGAATAAATATGGTAATGTTGCATTTATATTTATTTTTCCTCATTAGCATAAATGGAATAGTTATTGATTTTGTATTGTAATGGTTATATTAAAATAAATGAATTTTAAATTCATACACTCATATTGCCCTACTCTTTACCTGATTAAAACAGAATTCTTATTTTTAAGATTTTTTTTTTCAATAAAGATTCTTAACAGTCTTTTTTTACTTCAGGACCGCCAACGACAACTACAACAAGCACAACTACCACAACCACAGAAACTCCAACAACCACCTCCACTACGGAGAGAACAACGACTTCTACCAAATTGCCGACAACCACCTCTACAACAACTGAAACGCCAACTACAACTACAACTACTACAGAGCTCCCATCCACCTCAACTACAAGCACTACAACTACAACGACAACCACAACAACTGAAGCTCCGACTACAACTACTACAGATCTACCTTCTAGCTCTACTACTAGCACTACATCTACCACTACAACAACTGAGTCCCCAACTACTACCAGTACAAAGAGTCCAACCACAACAACAACCACAGAAACTCCAACGACCACGGAAAAAAGAACTACAACAACGACAGAAGAACCCACTACTACGACTACTGATTCACCAACTACAACTACTACAACAACAACGCAAATTCCAACAACTACAACAACTACCGAAATTCCAACGACCACTACGACTACTACTACGGCAGAGCCGACCACAACAACGACTACAATGGCTCCCACTACAACAACAACGTCAGCACCTACTACTGAAACAACTACCACCACCACGTTAGAACCAACTACAACGTCAACTACTACAGAAACATTTACAACACCGCAGCCCAGGACAGGTACTTAGCCGCTTTTTCCCCCGAATTAATTTTATAATTTGAAGAACATAGTACTTGATGGTTACAGAAATTCATTACTGTATGGTTTTTTGCTTCCTAAATCAAAAAACTGTTTAGAAAACAATTAATATATTTAAGATTGACATTACAAAACGTTTAATTGAATGCTTGTATTGTTTTTTGATTGTTATTAAATTAAAAATCTGTAATTCAAGATGTGTTTACGGGTAAATCTAATAATTTTGCTATTTCTTTATAGATAGTATGGTACTATCGGCGTTTGATACAGAACATTAAAATAAATGAAAAATACATACTTAATTCAACATAAATACATTGTTATGCATTGATACATGAATTTGTGGAACTTTATTGTTTATTTGTGATAAAGAAATAGCTGAATGAAACCTCAGAAAGAATTTTTTGTTCCATTTGTATATTCAAATAACTCAAATAAACTCGCCCTGTCTTGTCTTTAGTATGAACTTTGGCTTAGAATTTTGCATACATTCTGACTGCCTCTTAATAGATACATCTGCCTATGAATTTCTGCAAACTAATGAAATCTTTTGATTTATAGACTAAAAGATTTAGTTTAATCGTTTTCCTCGAATGTAGACTCTCTCTCTATCATTTCATTAATATTTGCTAAATATACACATATTTCTTTTTCTCAAAAACTGGTATTCAATGTTTTTAGGCGAATCTAGCTTCTTTAAAATCTTTCCCATATGTTCTGTTACTTCATTTATTTAATTAAATATCGAAGTCAAAACATAATGTATATATAATGTATAAAATAAAACATTAAATGTGTGTTTAAAGTATATTAAGTAACTAATTTATGATCTTATTCTGATAAGTCTTTTTAACCACCATCATTTAAATAACAATAATACAATCATAAAAACTTATTACCGGTTTGCGAAGGAATGTTTTTCTATGATTCGTGGAGCTGATGCGTGTTTCCCTAGGACCAATAATTTAAAAAAAAAAGATTTTTTTTTTCAGAATCAGGAATTTTATTTTTGATAAATAATACAAGATATCGTATATCTTGTATATTTATTTTACATCTCATTACGGAAATGCTATTCATATAGTACATCAAAAATTTCAAATATATATTTTTCCATTTATCTATCTCCCAAACAAAGACCATGAAAGCAAATATACACTGGTTGCAACATAAAATGCAACTCCACAAAGGAAGTAACCATAGGAGAGTAGACTTCAATACGCTGAATTCATGTAAAGGATTAACACTGTAGTATAATCGCAAATCATGGGTAAAAGAATCGTCACCTACAAGTAGTATATTGAAAGATAAAGTTATTTTAAGCATTAAAACTTTTCCCCCTGTTGTTTATTTACAGGAGTTTCGATACTTCTCTTTGAAAAATACTAAAGAGTCATGTATTGAAGAATTGCATAAGAATTACTCATTAGAAGAATAAAAGCTATAAAAAAATCCCTGTTAGCAGTAAAATCTTACTTTTTAAATAAAAACAAACACTTTCTTAAATAAATCCCCACAATTGCACAAAATAGTGGACAAAAAATACTGGATGATTCATATCACAAAGAATTCAAGCACTAAATTAGTCTTACGAATTTACATTTTTCTTTCCACTAAAGGAATTTTCTACAACCAAACGGGGGACTACTACTACCCCAACATGGTCAAAAACGGAAGTTCCGTAGACGATTCGGAAGAAGTCCAGATCACCAACGGGCCCGTAGGATTTGGTCGTGCCGTTGACTTCACGGCCAACAACAACGAGTCCTCGAAGTTCTGTCTCAAGATACATGTGGTACCCAAGAACAAAGCAGACGAATCGTGCTGGGATAAGCCCCAGAACTGTGATAAGGGAATGTCCGTCAGCATCTGGCTCAAGGTCACGTTTTATCGGAACGACGATGAAAAACGATTTGTCTTTAGTACAGGTGAAGTGATTTTTTTTCTGTCTTAAATATAATTTATTATGAAGTATTTTTTAACATTAGTCTTTGGTTCTTGTTTTAACTGACATATTTTAACCGTACGCAGTGGCTGAGGTAGCCTGGTGTTCGAGCCCAGTGCCGCTGAAGACCCGCCATGTAGGAAGCGATGCACGTTAAATCTGTCGAGAGCTCTAACGTCCTCCCATTGGTGAGTTAGGATAGGGGGTACCAGCTCAGGTTTTGTCCTCGTCAATTGACCATGGTTCAAAATTACGAGGTCCGTCGCCAAAAACCCTCATGTAGCTGAACAGTGCGACTTTAATATTCATTCAACCGTACGGCTGACAAAGTTGTTTTGGAAGTCACTTCACTGTATTTTTTTCCCTTTGGGGGGGGGGTATTGTACTATAAAATTTAATTATAAAATACTAGTAGATACGGATTTTGTGGAAACTTCAGCACTCGATAAAGGATTGATAACGTCTTATATTTTGGCTTTTGCGGATTCAGCCTCACTTTTGAGTGAAATTAATATCGACTGCCCTAAAATAGACTGACGGTTTGTAAAAAATAATAAAAAGGAAACGGTTAGAGTTAAAAAAAATTTTTGTAGCAAATGCATATGACGGGAAATAAATTTTTCCTCCCAGAGTTCAAGGGCTTAGCTCAAAACTTTCCCGACAGGTAGTGTTACAAATAGTAAACTTGTAAATCAAAGAAGAGTGTAAATCTAGTTTCCTCACCAACCTGTACATTTGCTTCTATAATAACCGAGCGGTGTCGTCCTACAATTCTAACTTTCTCATTCGCAGCCAATTGTGTAACGTACACCCTCCCCATCGTGGGTGGGCCAAGGATTCTTGGGGCCCGTAGCCCGATGTTAAGGTTTTGCATTCATTTCTAAGATCCTGTTTAGGGCTCAAAACCTGACTTTGCTAGGGGCCCTAATATTCTCCGTTTCGCCACTGTTCACAGCACTACTTGTTCTTTTTAATTTTTCGTGAGTTTTTCGTGCATCGGGCTTCGGACAATTAAAGACTTGAAATTTGCTTTGCAGGATTCTTTTCGTTGCTGTAACATTCTGCCGCAATCGGTAGAATTCTAATACAAAAGGAAAATCCTTACTTCTAATAAATACTTTACCTTCAACTCTTTCCTGCAGAATGTGCTGTTCAGCTCTGTATTTCTCGTCCTTTTACAGATAGCACTTATTTTGAGTCAAAATTTCAAAGTCTTATTGGGCTGAGTATTTTGATGAATTTGCATATACCTAAATTAAGGGGGGAGGAAGAAAAAGAAACCGTAAAAGGTACATTCAGCACCATCTGTCGGAAAACTATTAAATTAAGGCGATGAACTGAGATAAAAAATATATGCCCTGTCGCATGCGTTTTCTGAAAGAATTGCACTTTTTTTTTAACCTTAACTTTTTACCTTTTATAAATTTTTGAAAACCGTCAGGCTATTTTAGGACACCCAGTATTTTTATTAATATAAATTTTGGTTATATACTTTCATAATACTTTAAACAAACAATTACTGCAGTCGATTCTCGATAATTCAAACCTTCAATAACACGAACCTCTCGATAATTCGAAGTATATGCTCAGTCCCTAGAAAAGCTCTTGATATTTCGAACTAAAACAATGCGTTTTGGTATGCTCAATATTTCGAAGTAAAATCTGTGGCTGGTCAGACTACAACACGCGATAATTCGAAGTTATCTTATAAAGCTGTCGACAATTGGAACACTCACTCTCATGTAGAGTCTTTTAGCAAATAGGTCGGAGGTTACAAGTTTTGAGTTGTATTGTCTCTGTGTATCTCCCCTGAAACGTAGCCCCTTTGATGACCATCTGTCTACTACCCCATCTTGGTATTTTCCGGATCTTCAGGTGAAAAAAACACTTTTACTGCTTTCCTTCTTCAAGTGAACAATAAACCAACCGCACCTGTTATCAGCCTTCCATATCTTTTGTTTAACTCGTGGTCTTGCTGCACATGTGTTCAGAAAGGATAGTCCACTATTGCAAAAAAGAGATTCGCAGTATTGTGTATGCATGCATTATTTTAATACAGGACTTTTAACTTCTGTATAATATTTATACTGTACATAATATGTACTTTTTAAAAATACTTTAAAATAATTTTATACACATGTACAATTCTTGTTTTATTACATAGTTTCGAATTTAAATGTTTTAGAAAAAAATTTCTCTTCGTGTATTTTGGGAGTTTTTTCTATCCTCTTGATATTTCGAAGTTTTTTATTGGTCCCTGCAACTTCGAATTATCGAGAGTCGACTGTATATGTATAAAAAATAACAAAAAATACCAACAATTTTAATATTTCATTTCTTTAACATCCGTCTGATTGAAACGTGATTAGAATTTAAGAATTTCCAACCTTCAAGGCATAAAACATATTTCCAAGTACGTCAACTTAAAAATGTTTTGCAAAAAGGGGTGTATATTACCAATCCCATTAAATTCGTTTGTGTCTTAAATATCTTTTAAGCGAAACGTCTTAAAGAATAAAATTGTCTGTTCTAATGCACTCTTCTTTGTGCTCTCTTCTGCACTAATTAGATTCCACGTCTTTTATATATAACAGGCTGATGTTTTTCTTATAATTAGTTGAAAAAATGGGTATGTTTCTTTTACTTCAGGAGCCGATGATGAGGGTGCTCCAGGTGTCGCTTTGTATTTCAAAGGGATCTACTTATACGCAGTAGTGTCAACTGGAAATGAAATGTGGACACTGACAGTTCCAGGACCAGTAAAAAACAATACTTGGAATGAATTAGGAATCCGATGGTCCAGAGATATTGGGCTCGATGTAAGTTTCAATTCGATAGTTAGAATGGAATATAAATCGCACAGTTTCAAACGTTTTATCAGTGTTGCCTGTATTTAATAGCTTATGTGCAGTTTCGAATGGAGTAATGTTGCTATATCATAATTCAGCAAAAAGCATATTCTCACTTTTTCAAACAAAAATGTAAGAGAATATTAATTAAGATTTTATAATATACCTTTATATATTTTACTTTTCATTACTTATAAGAGCAAGGATTACCGTGATGACACTTTGAATCGCGGTTCAAAACTGATTAAAAGCAGTCAGAACCGGATCAACGAACTCTTTTCTGCCCCGCATTTTATATTTAAATGATCAAGTAATCGTTATTCTGCAGAATACCTAGTTAAATCGTAGAATTCAATAATTTTATATACTTTAACTTACTTGTTTAGTTATTTCTTGAAATAACGGATTCCACACTTTAACGGTAACATATGTATTACATAACTGATATAATGTATTATACTGTCGTATGAATATAATTATTAACAAGAAAATAAAGAGCAATATCTCGTTTTGTTTAGATGTTCGTGAACGCCGAAATGGCAGGCCAGGTTCGTTATCCAGATCCCGTAGACCCTCCTACTTCCAGGGACTTTCCTGTGGAAATGACGGTTGGCTGCCTGAAGAAAGGGGACGGAAATTACGATTATTTTGCTTACGGAGAATTTGACGAACTCACAGCTTGGATGTGGGCCCTCAACGGCACTGACACACAATTTTTTCTTGGAGGACACGGTAAGAAAGGAGAAATTTGCAATAATTTCTCCATACACGAGAAATATTAGTAATGTGACGTTTACGCGTCACACATCTAAAAATCAGCTTCTTTTTGGGGATAGGATAACAGCACTCATATCCACATGTGCACTCCTAAATATTGCTGTGTCTTTCATCTGTCATTGCGCCGAAATCAATGACCGTTCACCCCAACAGCTGGATTCAACACCTGACCGTGAGAAGGAAACTCCGAGTGTAATTCGATTCCTAAGACCCAAGAGTGGAGGGGAGTCCATTGAAAAACACCGAAGAGAACGGTTGTTGGGCCTCCTCCCTCATAAATATAATATTCTGAACTAATGAAATAACCAATACTTTGAATAACTTCAGTGTAAATGTACATGCTACGGCCAAAGCCCGATATTGGCCAGTTCCCAAATTGGCTGGCCAATATCGCCTCACAATGACCGGCCAAAGTCCGATCTTTCCTTGATTACGGGGTTTGGCCAGCCAGTTCGCGAAATGGCATGGGGCGATCGGCCACAGTCAGAAGAAAAAGGTAGTGAGCAAATTTTGGGTGTTTGTATACCGTAATGCTAATGATAATCACATTATAACTGCCACAGAGGAGTTTTCCGACGAATCCACCCCTCTTAGGCGCCTAGTATCGACCTTCGGAGCAAAGGCCAAGGAGGTACGGTGGCCCTAGGTGGGCTGTAGTCTGCAGGGAGAAGTTTTAGTGAGTAAGGATCTCACAGTAACAGAAACCTCCTGGTCTCTTATGAAAATTTCCTCTCCCTTGGAGAAAACAAACAAACAAAAAGATAATCACATTATCTACTGAATTAGTTCATTAAAGAAAATTATCAGTATCATTACTAGTTACAACAAGATGAACTTTTATGACATTTCGAGTTGCACAGCAGTTTGTTATTTTTACATCTGCAGCGATTTGTTGAGCACTTGGTAGTGCAACTGCATCGAGTGTAACCTTGGCCGCCGGTCAGCGATTGTGAAGAGGCAACGGTTCGTAAGGGTTTTTCCTCTGTGCCCACGGATGCCAATGTATAAGTAGTTTCTCTTGCAAAATGGAGAACTCACTTCTGGAGTACATTGTGTTTGAGAACACCATGTTCTGTTCCTAGTTTGTAGAAAGCGCCCCTACCGAACAGTCTTGCTTCAGCAAATCGAACATTGGCCAGGGAGTTCCGGGCACTTCGGGAAGTGACCGGCCAAAGTCGCATATACACTATTCATTTCCAGTACATCGGACATTGGCCACACCCCCTTGCCAATGTGCGATTTGGCCGGCCAATTCGGGAACTGGCCGTAACATATATACTGTAATTACTAGCTGTGACGTAAATAAACCAGTTCATTAATTTCATGACTCTCAGGCTACAATTAATATTCTCAAACGTCACAGTACCCTGCCTATCGGAAATTCCTTTTGTTTTCATATAACCAGTTTTGTGACTATCATATTTAAGCTCTATCTTTTGTGATCTAATTTATTGTTTAAAAAAAGCTGTTTCTTGCACGTTTTCAAACTGCATGCACTTATTTCTATGAGGCATAAAAGATTTGCTTTAAGGTGTATCGACTATCATAAAATGTTGGATTTTGTCAAATATTGACAAAATTGTTTTGTAGATCAATTTATTAGGTTTATAAATATATCGTTTTTGTTTTTTTATTTTCCGTTTACAAGTACGAAAGTTACTACTTTTTTAGTGAGATTGGATGTATTTCCAGAATGTATTACCGACTTTCAAACACGTTAGTTCGAAAAATTTGAAACAGGTAGCTGAAAAGGCTATGACGATTATTAGCTGAAATTTTTGATGATTTTTTTTGTGTAATATTATTATAATTGTTTTGAGCTGGTAACTATTTTTCATACCCACATTATGCCAATGTGAGAAGTTTGAACTCCTATCCGACCCTTTTCATAACAAGTTTTGAATGGAATCTGGACGTGAACCATGCCAATTACGAACTAATTGTCAAGAGTACCCAACAACTGCTTCAATCTGCGACTAAATCTAATGAAATAATATACTAATTACAGATATGTAGAGAAGATTTTTTTAAAAAATAAATTCAACTTTTCTATCAAAATCTTAGGGGTATAAGTAGTATTAATACTAATTCCTTTATTTAAAGGGTTAGTATGCTTCTATAGCGTAAATTTTTTATTTTATTACCCAAAAAAATTTTTAAGCAGCAAGTGAATGGAGAAAAAGTGAATTTTAATCATAAATTATAGTTTTTGATTTATATAGAAAGCTCTCTTTATATAAAATTATATTGTAACAAAAGATTATCTAAAAACGCACTTCCAAGAATATTTTTTCGAAATGCATTTAATTATAGATATTCTTAGCAATATTACTTAAAGGGATACAGTACGATTCAATTAACAAAAATCGGTTAAAAAACAGATCTAATTTTTTTTAGCCTGAATTAATTTTTTATATACTTTTCTAAAAAATCACAAAATTTGAAAGCTCTATGTTTAAGAAAAGCAGAGTTGTGATAACTCTTACGTTTGTTTTTATTCACATCCCAATGGTAAATCAAAAATTTAAATTGACTTTTCTCGGAAAGATAAAATAATATGTTTGTCTTTATTTAAAATGCTAAGGCTTTTTTTCTATTGTGCCTAATACTTGGAAATACTTTTCATTTGTTGCTAATAGTACATGGAATAAAGGTTGGTATATGCGGTTTTCAATCAAGGCAATGATTAATTTTAAAAAAATTGAATTTAGAATTTTTCCATTTTTTAAAGGAATTTTCAATACGCATACATAAAAAGAAGTATTGTGCAAATACCAACCATGGTTTCGCAAAACCCACATACCAACTTTTGTTACATACTTTGACGTACTTGTAAATCAAATTTCATATATGTACGCGAATTTTTGTAGGTGAAGTAGCATTTTAAAATCACTTCATAAGTTTCAAGTTTTACCCTTAAAAATTAAATGGTTAGCTTTTTATGAAATTTTGAGCACAAAATTTGTTTTACATCATACATACACATAGGGAGCAACCAAAAAAAAATTTATGAGAATCGATAAAAAATTTTTCGTAAATCGCGTACCGTGTCCCCTTAAATTTGCTTAAAAAATGTTTAAGTCAGAGTTTTCAACAAAAATTCTCAAATACATTTTTGAAGCTCAGCCCCTTGATAAGTCTTCCACGTAGATTCCCATCTCGAAGGTCCTGCGCTTATTAGTTACCTAGCACCGAGTAATAAATATTAATATTATGTTTAAAAATCCATGAATAATTTCTTGTATCTGCATAACTCACACATTTCCAAAGTATTTAATTTTTTCTCTTATTTCATGCTGCCATGGGTCTACATGAAGATCCCAATACCAGTAAGTAGTGGAAAAACTTACTACATATATATTTAGCTAAAAATATTATTTATTTTCAATAAAACAAAGAATATAAGAAAGAATATAAGAAAGTTTATACTTAAGAAACTATTTGCTATTTAAGTATTAACCCCATGCAAAGGATTTATAGTCAAATATTTACGGCAAACTATTTCAATTTGAACTTATAATCATTCTTGTGGCAATGTTTTCTAACCGATAATTCGCCAAACTCATGGGGTTAACATGTAAGTACTTAATATTTTCTGGTGCTTGTGTATTATCGCAAAATCAATGTTCATTAAGGCTACGGTCACTTTTTAGAAGAATGGAAAATAATTAAGCAAAAATTTTTCAAAACTTACACAGGGGTTTGTACAGCCATATTTTAAGTTTCAATTATTTTATATTCATTTTTGAAAAAATTTGTGAGATTTTCTGTTTTTTTATTCGGCTAGCTATTTCATTGTATAATATTTAAAATATTGCTTCCTAAGAACAGCTTTCTTTAGATTCGGCACCATAAATTCAGCTAAATATGAATCAAAATGGTATCGGACCTTTCCTTTGTTTTTTATTGTCCCTCACGTTCCTTCTAAGCACTGGGTATTAATGCCTTTGTGTCTGTCCTTACGAATTTATTTGTGAATGCCATCTCCATGTTATAGAAGGAAACTTTTTATGCTCCTTTTTACACTCGAACCAGTAGTTAGAATAAAATATATTCTCCTACATTCAACGTATTAATTAGTTTTCTTCGTTAATGTTGGTACTCTACTATTAGATATTGCAGGAGCAATTACTTGTTTTACCAGTCTGCTATTAATATTCTTCGCTAAATTTGCTATACTCCTAATAATTTTTTTCGTTAACATTGCTATCCTTCTATTAGTTATCCTTCTATTCTTTAATGTTGCTACCTTCCTAATAGTAACTGTAAAAACAATTGTTACTGCTTCTAACCTCCATTTAGAAGCGTATAGTTACTGTTTCTCTACTGCCTATAAGAATTGTAAGAACAATTGTTACTCTATTTCTATCCATCAATAAAAAAACTGTAAGATAGATTGTTATTGCTTCTACCAGCCTGTTAAGAGCTGTAAGAACAATTATTATTGTTTCTCTATCGCCTATTAGAAACCATTAGAAAAATTGTTACTGTTTCTATCCACAAACTAAAAACTGTAAAACAGATTGTTGCTGCATTTACCAGCTTATTAAGAGCTGTAAGAACAATTGTTACTGTTTCTCTACCACCTATTAGGAATTATAAGAATAATTGTTACTGTTTCTATTCATCAATCAAAAACTGTAATATAGATTGTTGCTGCTTTTAACAGCCTATTAAGAGCTGTAAGGACAACTGTTTACTTCTTCTACCCACCTATCAGAAACTGGTCCAAAAATTAAAAACTGCAAAATAAATTGTTACTGCTTATACCAGCTTTGCAGGAGCTGTAAGAACAATTGTTTCTGTTTCTACCCATCAATCAAAAACTGCAATATAGATTGTTGCTGCTTTTACCAGCCTATTAAGAGCTGTAAGAACAATTGTTACCGTTTCTCTACCGCCTATTAGGAACTATAAGAACAATTGTTACTGTTTCTATCTATCAATCAAAAACTGTAAGATAGATTGTTGCTGCTTCTATACCAGCCTAGTAAAAGCTGTTAGAACAAGTATTACTGCTTCTACTCATCTATTAGGAACAGTAAAAACAATTGTTATTATTACTCTTCTGTCAATTAGGAACTGCAAGAACAATTTCTGGAACTGTAAAAACAACTGTTACAGTTTTTATTCACCAATTCCAAACTGTAAGAACAATTATTACTGTTTTTACTATTCTGTTACGGATTGTAAGGACAACTATTGCTGTTTTTTCTATTCTGTTACGAGCTGTAAGAACAATTATTACTGTTTTAATATTCTGTTGCGAACTGTAAGAACAATTATTACTGTTTTCCTATTCTGTTAGGAACTGTAAGAACGATTTTGTTACTGATTCTCCCCTACAATTAGGAACTCTAAGAATGATTGTTACTGTTCCTATTCGCTTAAGAACAATTCCTTTGTCTGCCCCTGTGCAAAGTTCGATGTTGGTAAAATAAAATCAGCATTTCCTCCCCTACTAATGGATCTTCTTTTTTGTTTCCCTCTCTTATCCAGAACACCCAATTATTCCAATCAATTACCGTTTCGCAGGATATTACCAAATTTCAAAAATATAAATTAATACTAATCAGCTGTATATAAATGTACCAGATGTGGTAGAAGGCAAATGAATATTTTCAAATGATTTGCTGTTTTTGATTCCGATGTGTTAATATCAGTTTTTAGCATTGCAATGCCAAAATATCTAATTCCCGAAAGAGAATTAATTCAATGGCATGCTGATATGCATCTGTGTTTCAAAGGAAAAAGATAATACTTTTGAAGTAGATGTATGACCTTCTCTTCCACTGTAGGTAAATATCACAGTCTCACTTAAAAAAAAATCAAATTTAAACATGCAAAAAATGGGATAAAGAAAAATTGTCTTGATGTAAAAGCCGAAAGATTAACAAAAAGGAAGGGTAATTTCCCAAAACAATTTGGAAATCACTGGAGTGGATGCCAAGTTCAATAAATTAGAGATAGAGGGCATTTTATATATGTTCGGCTACTTTTACCAATGGGGTTGCGAAAATGCATAAGTACCAACGAACTTAGAATAAAATGAAATATAAGCGATTTTCATCCATTTTTAAAATTGAAAACATTAATATATGTATTTATTTTAATCCAGCTTGTGATGTAGAAACTCATCCTTTGAGATGCGAAACCAATATGGAAATGATTATGAAAAATATGGTAAGTGATTTTCTTTATACTGGAAGTTTATTGCAATTCAAATAATTTTAGCCGTAAAGTGCCCTTAATTATATCATTTCTAATTATTAGTTTAAAAATAACAAAAATGTTTTCTGACAATCATAAACAGTAGTAATAAAAAAGTGAAAAGTAAGCATAACACTAAAATGCCTGTAAAACAGTGATCACGCGAGCATAAATTAAAAAAATATCTTTGAAAAAAATTCAAAATACACAGCGTTATTTACTTTATGAAAAATAAAAAAAAAATTAGGTAACGCAAGAAAACTTACCAAAGAAAAAATATATAATTTCACTAAATGGTTCCATAATTTTTAAATTTCAAACCAAATGCATAGAAAATAAATTTGTTTAAGTGACTTCTTTTTTGACAGAAATAATTCAAAAAATATTAAATTTAAGAGTTTACTTGTATGCAAAATCAAACAAGAAATAAAGGAGAAAAAAAAGGTGCTTTAAAAATTATACATAATCAATTACCGATTCAAGTCGCATTACGAATAACCACAAACATTATAAGAGAATGACTCGTAAATCTCAATCAAAGTCAACTGAAGAGCAAGAAAAGTGAGATAACATCCCATTCTAAAAACGTGAAAACTAAACCAAAAGGAAATGTTTCGGTCCACACAATAATACAGTACATAATACAAATTAACTACACAAAAATGATTCAGCGCCACCAGCACATTAAACAACGAATGGATGCAGCGAATTCATAAAGGTAATTCGAAAACAAAAGCAAAAGATGACTACTGATGTATCAACCTGTGCTAGACGTTCAAGGACAACAAGACTAAAAAAAACATTCAAAATATTTCACATCTGAAAACGAAGCAAGTATTTAAAAGTCGGGAGAAAAGAAAAATAAAAATGAACATATAGAATGAGGAAATTTTTTAAAGAATCTTAGTCAGTGCAAGTTTATCCAATGAGGGCTTGGGATGGGCACCTAGAGACCCGGAATCGAGAAGGGCCAAGATAAGCTGGACATAAACGAATCCAAGAGACCCTCTCTGAATCCGCAAGGGCCAAAGAGCCCTGTAGATCTTCTGCGCCCAGAGGCCAAAGTAAGATTAAACCGGCACAAATCTTAGTGTAAAATACTATCTTCACTAAACAAGGTCCGAAAAAAAACAATGGTATCAATCACAAACACTGTTCCATCACAAACGCCCGCAACCCAAGTGCAAAACTAGGGATAGAAAGCAAGCAACAGTCATTAATACAAAACTATATACTGAAGATATAAATACCTTATATATACTTTCATTCCAAAAAAAATTCCTTCAAACCTTCAGAACATAATCTGAAATCCACCACCGCTGGACAGACACAAAAAACTCACTTTTCTCAATTAAAGTTATAAACTTATTATTAGAATTTCCCTTTCCATATTAAAGTTCTAAAAGCAAACAATGAGAAGCTCTTAAATTTCTAGATGTAAAAGATTCAGCTTTGAATACCTACGAATTGTCCACAAACACAATTCTATACGTACAGCGCGCTAAGCAGTTGAGACACTGGGGAGCGAAAGCAGACAATCTTGATTAAATCAAAACAAAGATAAAGGGAACATAAACAACTTCTTTAATACCTTTAATTCCTAGAAAAAAATGATTCGATCATTGCAACAAAATACCAATTCCTCCGCCTATATGAGAACCTTATTTCTCTATTAAAGTTCTAAATTCAAACAATGTGAGAAGCTCTTTAATTTCGAAATGTAAAAACTTCTGTTCCCCAGGTGAGGATCGAACTCACAACCTCGGCATTGCTCGCTAACACTGTTCTATAAGTATCGCGCGCTAACCAGTTGCGCCACTGGAGCAGAGAGCAAAGAATCCTCTTAAATTAAAACAATCATAAAGGAACGTAAACAACACCATTTCATTGCAAAAAAAATTTCTTCGTTCCTTTGGAACAAATTCCAATTCCTCCACCTATTATGCGTGAGGACCTCTCTTTCTCTATTAAAGTTCTAAATTCAAACAATGAGAAGCTCTTAAATTTCGAAAAGTAAAACATTCTGTTCCCCAGGTGAGGATCGAACTCACAACCTCGGCATTGCTCGCTAACACTGTTCTATAAGTACCGCGCGCTAACCAGTTGCGCCACTGGGGACCGAGAGCAAAGAATCCTCTTTAATTAAAACAATCATAAAGGAACGTAAACAACACCATTTAATTGCAAAAAAAATGTCTTCGTTCCTTTGGAACAAATTCCAATTCTTCCTCCTATTATAAAATCATCTCTTTATCTACTTAAGTTCTAAATTCAAACAATGAGAAGCTCTTAAATTTCGAAATGTAAAACATTCTGTTCCCAGGTGAGGATCGAACTCACAACCTCGGCATTGCTCGCTAACACTGTTCTATAACTTCCGCGCGTTAACTATTTGCGTTACTGAGGACCGAGAGCAAAGAATCCTCTTTAATTCAAAACATTTATAAAAGAACGTAACACCATTTCATTGCAAAAAAAATGTCTTCGTTCCTTTGGAACAAAATTCCAATTCCTCCTCCTATTATGAAAAAACCTCTCTTTCTCTATTAAGTTCTAAATTCAAACAATGAGAAGCTCTTAAATTTCGAAATGTAAAACATTCTGTTCCCAGGTGAGGATCGAACTCACAACCTCGGCATTGCTCGCTAACACTGTTCTATAAGTACCGCGCGCTAACCAGTTGCGCCACTGGGGACCGAGAGCAAAGAATCCTCTTTAATTTAAAACAATCATAAAGGAACGTAAACAACACCATTTAATTGCAAAAAAATGTCTTCGTTCCTTTGGAACAAATTCCAATTCCTCCTCCTATTATAAAAACCTCTCTTTCTCTAATAAAGTTCTAAATTCAAACAATGAGAAGCTCTTAAATTTCGAAATGTAAAACATTCTGTTCCCCAGGTGAGGATCGAACTCACAACCTCGGCATTGCTCGCTAACACTGTTCTATAAGTACCGCGCGCTAACCAGTTGCGCCACTGGGACCGAGAGCAAAGAATCCTCTTTAATTAAAACAATCATAAAGGAACGTAAACAACACCATTTCATTGCAAAAAAAATGCCTTCGTTCCTTTGGAACAAAATTCCAATTCCTCCTCCTATTATGAAAACCTCTCATTCTCTATTAAAGTTCTAAATTCAAACAATGAGAAGCTCTTAAATTTCGAAATGTAAAACATTCTGTTCCCCAGGTGAGGATCGAACTCACAACCTCGGCATTGCTCGCTAACACTGTTCTATAAGTACCGCGCGCTAACCAGTTGCGCCACTGGGACCGAGAGCAAAGAATCCTCTTTAATTAAAACATTTATAAAGGAACGTAACACCATTTCATTGCAAAAAAAATGTCTTCGTTTCTTTTGAACAAAATTCCAATTCCTCCTCCTATTATGAAAACCTCTCTTTTCTAATAAAGTTCTAAATTCAAACAATGAGAAGCTCTTAAATTTCGAAATGTAAAACATTCTGTTCCCCAGGTGAGGATCGAACTCACAACCTCGGCATTGCTCGCTAACACTGTTCTATAAGTACCGCGCGCTAACCAGTTGCGCCACTGGGACCGAGAGCAAAGAATCCTCTTTAATTTAAAACAATCATAAAGGAACATAAACAACACCATTTGATTGCAAAAAAAATGTCTTCGTTCCTTTGGAACAAAATTCCAATTCCTGCTACTATTATGAGAACCTCTCTTTTTCTATTAAAGTTCTAAATTCAAACAATGAGAAGCTCTTAAATTTCGAAATGTAAAACATTCTGTTCCCCAGGTGAGGATCGAACTCACAACCTCGGCATTGCTCGCTAACACTGTTCTATAAGTACCGCGCGCTAACCAGTTGCGCCACTGGGGACCGAGAGCAAAGAATCCTCTTTAATTTAAAACAATCATAAAGGAACGTAAACAACACCATTTAATTGCAAAAAAAATGTCTTCGTTCCTTTGGAACAAAATTCCAATTCTTCCTCCTATTATAAAATCTCTCTTTATCTACTTAAGTTCTAAATTCAAACAATGAGAAGCTCTTAAATTTCGAAATGTAAAACATTCTGTTCCCCAGGTGAGGATCGAACTCACAACCTCGGCATTGCTCGCTAACACTGTTCTATAAGTACCGCGCGCTAACCAGTTGCGCCACTAGGGACCGAGAGCGAAGAATCCTCTTTAATTTAAAACAATCATAAAGGGAACAAAAACAACACCATTTGATTGCAAAAAAAAATTCTTCGTTCCTTTGGAACAAAATTCCAATTCCTGCTACTATTATGAGAACCTCTCTTTTTCTATTAAAGTTCTAAATTAAAAAAATTAGAAGATCTTAAATTTCGAAATCTAAAAAATTCTGTTCCCCATGTGAGGATCGAACTCACAACCTCGGCATTGCTCGCTAACACTGTTCTAAGTCCGCGCTAACATTGCGACTGGGACCGAGAGCAAAGAATCCTCTTTAATTCAAAACAATTATAAAGGGAACGTAACACCATTTCATTGCAAAAAAAATGTCTTCGTTCCTTTGGAACAAAATTCCAATTCCTCCTCCTATTATGAAAAACCTCTCTTTCTCTACTTAAGTTCTAAATTCAAACAATGAGAAGCTCTTAAATTTCGAAATGTAAAACATTCTGTTCCCCAGGTGAGGATCGAACTCACAACCTCGGCATTGCTCGCTAACACTGTTCTATAAGTACCGCGCGCTAACCAGTTGCGCCACTGGGGACCGAGAGCAAAGAATCCTCTTTAATTTAAAACAATCATAAAGGAACGTAAACAACACCATTTAATTGCAAAAAAATTCTTCGTTCCTTTGGAACAAATTCAATTCTCCTCCTATTATAAATCCTCTTTTCATAATTAAATTCAAACAATGAAAGCTTCTAAATTGAAAGCTAAAACTGTCCAGGTAATCAATAAACTCAATTGCTAAACTTTCTAAATAAGCTAAAATGCGACTAAAGAAAAAAACCTTTTAATTAAAACAATCATAAAAACGTAAACAACAATTTATTGAAAAAAATGTCTTCGTTCCTTTGAACAAATTCAATTCTCTCCTATTATGAAATCTCTTTTTCTAATAAGTTCTAAATTAAAAAAATTAGAAGATCTTAAATTTCGAAATCTAAAAAATTCTGTTCCCCATGTGAGGATCGAACTGACAACCTCGGCATTGCTCGCTAACACTGTTCTATAACTTCCGCACGTTAACTATTTGCGCTACTGAGGACCGAGAGCAAAGAATCCTCTTTAATTCAAAACATTTATAAAGGGAACGTAACACCATTTCATTGCACAAAATAAATGTCTTCGTTTCTTTGAACAAAATTCCAATTCCTCCTCCTATTATAAGGACCTCTCTTTATCTACATAAGTTCTAAATAAAAAAAATTAGAAGCTCTTAATTTTCGAAATCTAAAACATTCTGTTCCCCAGGTGAGGATCGAACTCACAACCTCGGCATTGCTCGCTAACACTGTTCTATAAGTACCGCGCGCTAACCAGTTGCGCCACTGGGGACCGAGAGCAAAGAATCCTCTTTAATTTAAAACAATCATAAAGGAACGTAAACAACACCATTCCATTGCAAAAAATATTCCTTCGTTCCTTTGGAACAAAATTCCAATTCCTCCTCCTATTATGAAATAAACCTCTCTTTCTCTAATAAAGTTCTAAATTCAAACAATGAGAAGCTCTTAAATTTCGAAATGTAAAACATTCTGTTCCCCAGGTGAGGATCGAACTCACAACCTCGGCATTGCTCGCTAACACTGTTCTATAAGTACCGCGCGCTAACCAGTTGCGCCACTGGGGACCGAGAGCAAAGAATCCTCTTTAATTTAAAACAATCATAAAGGAACGTAAACAACACCATTTAATTGCAAAAAAAATGTCTTCGTTCCTTTGGAACAAATTCCAATTCTTCCTCCTATTATAAAATCATCTCTTTATCTACTAAAGTTCTAAATTCAAACAATGAGAAGCTCTTAAATTTCGAAATGTAAAACATTCTGTTCCCCAGGTGAGGATCGAACTCACAACCTCGGCATTGCTCGCTAACACTGTTCTATAAGTACCGCGCGCTAACCAGTTGCGCCACTGGGGACCGAGAACAAAGAATCCTCTTTAACTTAAAACAATCATAAAGGAACGTAAACAACACCATTCCATTGCAAAAAATATTCCTTCGTTCCTTTGGAACAAATTCCAATTCCTCCTCCTATTATAAAAACATCTCTTTATCTAATTAAGTTCTAAATTCAAACAATGAGAAGCTCTTAAATTTCGAAATGTAAAACATTCTGTTCCCCAGGTGAGGATCGAACTCACAACCTCGGCATTGCTCGCTAACACTGTTCTATAAGTACCGCGCGCTAACCAGTTGCGCCACTGGGGACCGAGAGCAAAGAATCCTCTTTAATTAAAACAATCATAAAGGAACGTAAACAACACCATTTCATTGCAAAAAAAATGTCTTCGTTCCTTTGGAACAAAATTCCAATTCCTCCTCCTATTATGAAAAACCTCTCTTTTCTAATAAAGTTCTAAATTCAAACAATGAGAAGCTCTTAAATTTCGAAATGTAAAACATTCTGTTCCCCAGGTGAGGATCGAACTCACAACCTCGGCATTGCTCGCTAACACTGTTCTATAAGTACCGCGCGCTAACCAGTTGCGCCACTGGGACCGAGAGCAAAGAATCCTCTTTAATTTAAAACAATCATAAAGGGAACGTAAACAACACCATTTGATTGCAAAAAAAAATGTCTTCGTTCCTTTGGAACAAAATTCCAATTCCTCCTCCTATTATAAAAACCTCTCTTTATCTACATAAGTTCTAAATTCAAACAATGAGAAGCTCTTAAATTTCGAAATGTAAAACATTCTGTTCCCCAGGTGAGGATCGAACTCACAACCTCGGCATTGCTCGCTAACACTGTTCTATAAGTACCGCGCGCTAACCAGTTGCGCCACTGGATAGCGAGAGCAAAGAATCCTCTTTATTAATTAATTAAAAGCTTTTATTTAACTTACAATGTATGTATGTATGTATGTATGTAATTTGTTCGGGTGGAATCTTGCAACTCAATTTTGAAGCTGATATCTTCCTCCCATTGAGCTGAAATTTTGTATACACATTTAAATTGGATGACAATGCATGTTTTGACCATTTATATTCCGATATTGCAATTAATTAAAATGATATTAATTAAAAATTGTTAAACTAGTTTTGGGCGCCAACTTGGATATATCTGCATTGTTATAATAATTTTATTGTAACAACAATGACAATAGTTGGCATCGAAATTCGGTTTTCAGCCAAACTGGAATTTCATACGTTACGCTATTGACAGTATTAATTAACTTTGTCTAAAATATAATTACATGTCACTAATTTCTAACAATTTTTTGTACATACTTCTATCTATTTTCTTGGATTTAAATTCAAAATAAAAAAGTAGAGCTATTTTTCAAGTAGATTGGTACATTGTATACCTTTCTCAACGCTGCCAAGTTAAACTATTGAAGAAATTCTTTGAAAAATTTATCTAACTTTAAGCTATGAAACTCAGACAAAAAATAATTACAGAATCGGAAAGATCATTTTTTTATGTATCTTACCCATCAAAAAGGAATCCGCTAGGAAAACAATAAGAGAAAAATATTATCTAGAAATGCAATATATTTTCGATTAAAAAAATAATTTTATAATAAAATAAAGGAATTTTTTAAAGAAATTTTCTAATTTTAAGTCTACAAGTAATTTAAATATACCTCATTTTATCACCAGTAATTTAACACACACTACGACATGTGTCCTTAAATTTAATTACAAATAGAATCTGTTAATTTTATTAACAGAATTTTGTTTCTCTAGATGAGTTAGGCACATTGTAAAACCAGCTCAAGGTTATTTATATTCATAAAATGTGCCAAAAGAAAATAATTTGCAAAATGACCTGAAATATTTAAAATATAAGGAGAGAAAAAAAATCGAAACTTAGAAGAAACATTTCGTTAAATAGGAAATGCACTTCGCTATTTGGAGTTGTTTTACGATGAAAAGGGTAATATGTGCTTCGTTCCAGGAAAAAGTTCTTAAAATAGAGAAATTCCCAAAATAGAAGTTCGTTACATGGAGACTGCATAAAAATAATGCGATGGTTAATTATTTTTTCAAAATCAAGTTTCTAAAGATGACGTAAGCAATTAAAAAAATAGATTCTTACGTAGAAGATATTCAATGTCCAGCAAAAAATTATCATTATTTGATAAAACATTCTTTTTTGATTACAACATGCGTTTTGAATCTTAAGCATTTTATTGATTAATACAAATATTTAAATGCCTTTTGAAGTTTTTTAATAAATAACTAAAATTTTCTTCTAATATGTTAGAGAAATATATCCCTTACCTTCAAAATATTTCAAATAAATAATATATTTTTTAAGTTTTTCAAAAATAGTCAAAATTTTAATTAAACATTTAATAACTTTGTCATTTATGCAGATAATCTCACTAATCCTTTTTTTTTCGTGTGTAGAATAGTGTTACCCAAAATCTGCACGAAGATTGAAAAAATTGCTTAAAAATTACGGATTTAAAAAAATTGTGTTTTTAGTCTAATACCCTTTTGCGAGAATTAATTCAGCTAAACCAGGGATGGCGAACCAGCGTTCAATGAGTTGAACAGGCTGAGAAACCTGTCCAGCGATAACTAAAAAGTAAAAAATAAATTAAAGGTAAAAAAACCTTTTTAAGAACAAGCTTTTATTTAAATGCGCTAAAAAGAATAAAACAAACTTTTCCTTTAAAACTTTTTTTACTATCAACTTATAACGTCATTACACAATTTATATGATATAAAAGCTTGACGCGAGATTTACCTGTGTAGATAACAAGCAAAATAAATAACTTGACCTGTTTGATTTTATTTTTAAAAATTCAAACTAAGTAAATATGAGTACTTAAATATTGCGACAAGCTTTTATATCATATAAATTGTGTAATGACGTTATAAGTTGAAAGTAAAAAAAGTTTTAAAGGAAAAGTTTATTTTATTCTTTCTAGCGCGTTTAAATAAAAGCTTGTTCTTAAAAAAGTTTTTTTACCTTTAATTTATTCAAAACAATTATAAAGATAACGTAACAACACCATTTCATTACAAAAAAAAATTTCTTCGTTTCTTTGAAACAAAATTCCAATTCCTCCTCCTATTATAAAAACCACTCTTTATCTACATCAGTTCTAAATTCAAACAATGAGAAGCTCTTAAATTTCGAAATGTAAAACAATCTGTTCCCCAAGTGAGGATCGAACTCACAACCAACACTATTCTAGAAGTACCGCGGGCTAACCAGTTGCGCCACTAGGTACCGAGAACAAAGAATCCTCTTTAATTTAAAACAATCATAAAGCAAACGTAAACAACACCATTCCATTGCAAAAAATATTCATTCGTTCCTTCGGAACAAAATTCCAATTCCTCCTATTATGAGAAAACCTCTATTTCTCTAATAAAGTTCTATATTCAAACAATGAGAAGTTCTTAATTTCGGAATGTAAAACATACTGTTCCCAGGTGAGGATCGAACTCACAACCTCGGCATTGCTCGCTAACACTGTTCTATAAGTACCGCGTGCTAACCAGTTGCACCACTGGGACCGAGAGCAACGAATCCTCTTTAATTTCAAACAATGATAAAGGGAACGTAATAAACAATATTTCTTTGCAAAAAATAAACTTTAGTTCCCTTGGAACTAAATTCCAATTCCTCCTCCTATATGAGAGCCTCTCTTTCTCTATTAAAGTTATAAATTCAAACAATGAGAAGCTCTTAAATTTCGAAATGTAAAACATTATGTGTTCCCCAGGTGAGGATCAAATTTACAACCTCTGCATTGCTCGCTAACACTGATCTATAAGTACCGCGCGCTACCTAGTTGCACCACTGGGGACCGAGAGCAAAGAATACTCTTTAATTCAAAACAATTATAAAGAGAAAGTAACAACACCATTTCATTGCAAAAAAATGTCTTCCTTCCTTTGGAACAAAATTCCAATTTTCCTCCTCCTATTATGAGAACCTCTCTTTCTAAATTAAAGTTCTAAAGTCAAACAATGAGAAGCTCTTAAATTTGAAAATATTAAACATTGTGTTTCCGTAGTGAGGATCGAAACCAAAACCTCGGCATTGCTCGCTAACAAGTTGCGCCATTAGATAGCGAGAGCCAAGAATCCCTTTTAATTTAAAACAATGATAAAGAGAACGATAACCACACCATTTCATTGCAAAAAAAA
>BMAO01015173.1:0-30201 GCA_019973975.1 Trichonephila clavata | reverse complement strand
AGCTTAGCTAAAAAGGGCATTTTCCAAGGTGGGAAAACTATTAGTAAATACATTTAGTGAATCTAATAACGATGTACATATTTAACCCTTAAATGTCTCATTTTTTTGCTTAAAGTTCTAAAACTATTTTTGTATATAAAAAAGCCATTGTTTAAGTAATGAATAAAAAAGAGTTCCAAGTAAAAATATTGAGTGTTTGTTTAAAAAAAATTTATATTGGCATTTGACAGCATACAGTATTCCCCCAAAACTCTAGCATATATCCAATAAAATTTTCAAATGCAAGATCAAACATTGATAACCTACCTGACAATAGACGAGAAGTTTTTTTTTCTACTAGATAAATCATTCTTTTATAAAAGACTCGAAAATAGAATATTTCTCTCCAAGTCACTCACTGACCTTTATCACTCACCGTATTCAAATGTTTACATATGTGTGTGTGCGTATGTAATTTCTAATGGGCTGAAGAATGGTTTTTCACTCTCGCACGTCTAGTACATTCTCGGGAGCTGGTAGTACGGCACTCTATATGTGGATACCAATCACCGCAGGCAATTTTGACGTTGAGTTTATTCCAAAGAGGGAGGCACCTGAGCTCTGACGACTTGAACCTGTACTATGATTTAATTTTGACGAGAGTACCCAAAACAAACAGAAACTCTAGTGATATTTTACATACCGTATAATCATACGACGTGGATGCTGTCGATTTTATCCATCATGACTTGGGCAGGGATGGAACCCGCTATCTTAGGTGCAAAAGCAGCAACAAAGCAAACAACGCCAATAAGCTGGCATATATGTAATATTCAATATGTTTTTGCTCAGTATTATTAACAAAAAGGGGAAGGTTGGCAGGCCACGAAACATGTTCAATCCCACTTTTATGTAATTTTTTTTTATGTATAAGCTGTCCTAAGTAAACAATGTTGATAATACTGTAGCATCCATTATCTTATATTTTGATATTTAAATCTGTTATTTTAATTTTTTATATCTCCTTTTAAATTCTGTTGTCTGGTTATCTTGCAATTTCAATTCTTTTCAGTGTCAATCATGTTTATTCACCTCTCCCTTGTAGAGAAATTTTGATTATATATATATATATATATATATACACTCCTGGACAACACTTTGTTATGCTATTTTTGTGTTCCAAAAAAGTTAGCTGTTTTCTAAAGGCTTGGATCGGATAGTCTCTAACAGTGCTTTCGAAATTTTTATTGCCGTGGACCGGTCAACTTTTGATACTTTTTACCCTGGCCTACTGAGGATGGACTTTTAATGTGAACAATTCAGATTATTTTGATTTGATAATTTTAATCTTGTGTTCAAACATACCTTCAGAAGAAAATACAGTTTCTCCAAATGTCAATATAAAGGGGGCTGGCGTGTGTTGGTGCTCTAGGTGTGGCATGGGGCTTCACTTGACATGTTGCCAGATCTGAACGGGAAAACCATTTGTAAAGCTGTAATTTTCCTAAGGCTTTACTGTTAAAGATTTGGTGAGGCATCCCAATGGTTTTGACTGCAGTTTTTCCAACCGGAAGCAAAATTTCGAACACAATACTTTTTCTTTGTGGTCGGCTATCTCATTAATCACCAAAGGGTTGAAACAGAAACACACACAACACAGCATCACAAGCAATCCACTTAACTCAGACTGACGGCAGCTCACAAACGGTCTCGAGAGACCAGAAGTAACACCATCTAATAGCATATCTCATAACTACAAAGCATTCAGGCGTAAAGTTGGATCCCAGTTATTTTTGTCTCCCCATCCTCGTGTGGCTAGCGTGTCGTAAGTTCGATCCCAGTACCACTGAAGACCCTTCGTGTAAGGAAGCGATGCACGTTAAATCTGTCGAGAGCTTCCTCCCGTTGGTGTGGTGTGGTAGTTAGGAAGGGTTGCCAGCCTAAGTGTCGTCCACTTCACTTGGACCATGGTTCAAAATTATGCGAACATTTGCCCCTAGTGTAACTGAACAGTGCGACTTTAATATTCACTCACTCACTCACCCTTCCATCCTCATACGTATATTATAACTGTAAATTAAGTAGGACACATATTTTTAAAAAAGTAGTTTTTATTTTCAAAATTTTATTTATGACAAAATTTTCTCATCTTATATATGTGATACTTCGCACTTTAAACTAGCTCGGCGTATTCAGAATAATAGAAGTGGTCGTAAGAACCTAGAATCTTTGGCCATGGATTCGTAACTGACGTGTCATGATTACATGTGTTATGCTAATAAAGATACGACTTATAAAGAAGCTGATATCATTTGTTAAACCAGTCAAGCTCAAAGTTCTCATGTTGGGGGTTGCAGAGGCGCTTTGGAGTTCAAGGGTCGTCCCTTCACTTGACACAGTTTCCAAACTGTGTGGTTCGTCACCAATAGCCATCATGTTGCTTAGCGACGGAGTGTATGACCTTAAAAACACTCATTCACTGAATATTAGAGCATCTAAATAGATCAGCGTTTCTCACATAGTGGGTAGAGCCCAGTGTGATAACTCAACGAGGGGCGAAAGCATATCAAAATGTCCAAAATAAAGCATTACTTAAAAATATTATTAATTTACTGAACGGAAGCAAATAAAATACATTATGACGTGTGATGGGGCTATCCGCGTTCATCTTCAATTAGTCCTCTTGGGTAACTTTGGGGCCAGCATTTATTCTATTTCACAGCCTCTTCGGGAAAAACACGAGATAGTTATATGCTAATTAGTTCGACTATATAAAGTCTAAGATTTCGTAAATGTTAAGAAGAGAGAGAAGGAATTGCCAAACTAAATGTAAGTATGTCTACGGATACCTTCAACAAGCTTTACGCGTATTTGATATATTATAGCAAAGATTTAGGTTAATCATTTAAGGAATCAAATTAAGTACTGACCTGAGGTTAGCAAGAGTTCGTCTCCTTGTCAATTCTGATAGCTGAGATTACTTAGACGGAAATATTAGGGTTGAAGGTTAGATTTGAGTATCAGGATTAATCTAGGTATAAGATAATCACTCCAAGGTTTCCACTTATAGTTTGAACTTGAGCTGGTTAATTTTGTTTGTCTGTCGACAATAAATAATTATTGTTATGGCTTTTGTTGGTGATGATATGTTTCTTTCCACACCAGGCGCGCCAGGCAATGTGAACCCAGTCCAAGATAGGACAGGGGCACGACAGACGTAATAAAAAATAAAGTAAGCATTAACACATGCATAAGACCTATAACCATAGATGCATCAATACTGCTCAATGTATTTTATAATTAATTTAATAATTTCAAGTTCAACCAAGTTATCAATGACCTCATGGGCTGCCATATTATAAAATTATGCAAAAAATTTCATACCTATCTTGATAACTTGCACGGTTTATAATTAAGTTCATATTGTAGCTTTGTGCCAAAGTACATTAATATTAAATTCTATACATTGTTATTGTTTGCATTGGGGTGGCGAAGAAAATAATGGCAGAAAATTGAGTCGCAAATATTAAAAGTTTGAGAAGCACTGGATTAAAGGAAGAATGCGTTGTTGAGGAGTTCATTTAAATTGTATTGTTACTATATCATTATTGAACTGATTTCTAATCAAAACGTTTCAAATACAATTCATTCAACAAACTTTAGAATAATTTTAGAAATGAAAATAGTACAATATTAATATAATTTTTTTTTTTTGTAATTCTTTTCATATTTCATTTAGTTTAGATTTTATTTTAGTTACAATTTAATTTATGTGTCTTAACATAGCAACTTTGCCTCACTAAAATATTCTCAGTATCAGATTATTTATCAAGCAATTTATTCAGAGTTCAAGCGAACGAAAATCTCAGACAAAACTGATGGAGGTAATATTTAATGCGAAAGCTCTAACGGTGTAAGTCAGTTTTGGAATGCATTCAAATAAGAGTTGACTAAAATGTATTTGATACATATTCAATGAATCCTGAGCAGTAAATATTTGAATACATTCTATTTGTCCTTTTAATAAATTGAAAGTGACTCTCAAATATCAAACAAAGCGGAAAAAATAATAATAAATAAATAAACGTCCTCAATTTTGTTCTCAGTAAAAATCCTAAAGCTCTGTATATGTGCAATGCAGGATCTCCAAATTCAATAGAAAGGAAGTGATGGACAATTTCTCTTTCATGTTCCATTAAATTTCACTTCTATTCAAGCTCTCAACGGAACCGATTGAAACAATGGAGATCTTTCTTTTTTCTTTGTTTCTGTTTTGGAACAAGAACATTTGCTACGAATTGATTTTCGTCTTCAAAAAAAATATTTGAAAGCTTTCAAGTATTCTTTAGACAGATACAAATATAAAAAAAGTATTGAAACAAAGGAAAGAAGAATATGTATATAAAGTCATCGCTGGTTTCGTCTTAAAAATTTTTGAAGCCCTCGGCCCCTTATGCAAAAGTAGGCCCAATCTAGAACCCTTTTTTATCGAATTTGGTGTATGTTTATATACAATTAAGCAAAAACAATCATAGCAAAACGAAATTTTACTATGAAATTCGTTTTGTACATATTAAAATCACAATATTATTAACTCTCTTCAAGATCAACTGAAACAATGTTTCATCTTTTAAGAATATTTGTATAGAGATTCTTAGATTATGTTAGATCTTAAAAAAGAATATCATTTTACAAGTGTTTCTTTCCATTCGAAATGAGAGAGCTGATTTTCTCGCTAAAAAGGACGCTGGTGTTTTTCAGTAATTTGAGAGAGGAATCTGGCAATCTTTTATAAACACAGTTATTAAAAATAGAGAAAAAATATTTGAAGCTTTTTACATGAATAAACTTGTAATAAGTCTTCGAGAGAGTCGCTAAATGAGAACTCAAATCACTCGAGATGGCATGCGATGGCTGCCTTCAGACTGGAAACCGGCACGACTGTCTTGTGGGTCACCTACGTAGACTAAAAGTTCTTGCCTCTCCAAACTGTGTTTTGTGCAGAGAGAACTCCCTAATGCAGAGTTTCTCAAACTGTGGGCCACGAGCATATTGAAAAGTCTATAACAGAAGATTATTTTCAAAAAATTATTAATTTATTAAACGTAAACTAACAAAATACATTCTGACATAATAAAAAGTAAAATTAACATTTACGCTAGTACGATACACTTAAAAGTATCAGTACTGCACAATGTATTTTATAAGTAATTTAACAATAATAGTTAAGAACAAGTTTAATAATTACCATTGATCCATGGTTTTATCATATATTAAGTTATGTACAAAAATTAACTCTTGTCATGATAATTTGTACGGTTTATATATAATTCCTTAACTGCCGATAAAAAGTTACGTGATTTGCTCCCCTACGCCTGCATTTCCTACGTAGGCCATCACCTCCTTTATATACGCAAGACCCCGTTACTGATTTGTGACGTCACTACTAGTATGGAGACTTCGTCCATCGCCTACGGAACTTTTCAGATGCATTTTTAAATACTTTTTGTTTTTTAACCCAACATAAATACAGGGAATTTTAAAAAAAATTAATTGATCATTAAATTATATTTGATGTACCTAAAACATTAGGGTAAATATTATATATATAGTTTACCTATTTTAAATAATAATTGCAATAATGTAATTATCGTTGTATTTGCTAGGAACACGCATTACGATGAACATAAACACATTTAAAAACATTGTAGCAAATCATAAGAACCTTTTGTATTTTTATATTTTTTTTACAAAACTGTGCTTATTTCTTAGCTTTAAAATTTATTTTCAATGTTTTATTCAGAATCGTTACAAAAAGGGAAATAAAATTAGAAATAGTTTTTAAAACAGAGAAAAAAAACAATTCAAAAAACAGCAACTTTGTTGGTATCAAATACAATCACAACATAAAGAATTATAAAATAAATTTCAAATATATTTTTGAAACAAATCTATATCAGTATAATTATAGATATATACAGGAAAATAAATACATACATAAAAATAGAATACACAATTTCTTTAGCTGTTTGTCAGTTACTTTTCTTTCCTTAAATTTTTGGTAATTTTTTAAAAATTTGGTAATTCAGAAGTTACAAAAAGGGAAATAAAATTAGAAATAGTTTTTAAAACAGAAAAAAGACAAACAAATTTAAAAACAGTAACTTTATTGGTTTCAAATACAATCACTACATAAATAATTATAAAATAAATTTCAAATATATTTTTGAAACAAATCCATACCTTGTATAATAATAGATATATACAGGAAAATAAATACATACATAAAAATAGATTACACAACTTATTTAGCTGTTTGTCAGTTACTTTTCTGCCAAAAGTAATTATTCAATTATGCATTGTTACAAATGTGAATTAAATATATTGTAAAACTTTATTGGTATCATGCACAGTAATAAACAAAAATTCACTCTCTGCAATAGCACATACAACATTAAAAATTACCAAAAAATAAACGTTCCACAAATAACAAGTTATTGTAAAATAAGTTAAAATATTTTAAAAATAAATCATACATATATTAAAAGCATAGATATATACCTAAATGAATAAATATATATAGAGAGAGAGAAATAATGCATACATAAAAATATATGTAACTTATTACATACATAAAAATAATGCAATTTATTAAGCCAATAAAGTATGTATTTTTCTTTCCTTTGTTTCAACTTTTTTTAAATATCATTTTTCCCCTACAGTAGTTATGTAATAATGCATTTGTAGAAGTCTGGCTAATATGCTTTAAAACTATCTCAGAAGCATGGTCATTGTTACAAGGTTCATCCTGAGGCAATTTGACGTTGATTTTGTTTGAGGAACATATTTTCATAATCATTATAAAGAAGTTTCTAACTATTATATAGTTATAGAGTACCGCTGTAACGATATCTGGGGAAGGCACAATAAACGTCCTCTGTCTAACTTACGTATTAAACCATAGTTAGAATTTAGTTCAAAAGTTTTATTAAGAACAAGTGATTTGGAACAAGTGTCGCATTTTAATTTTTAAGTGCTGCTCGTAGCACAAACTCCAGCTAAATATGTTAAGACAGTTAGATATGGCTGAGCATCATGAAAATCTTTTGCAGATAGTGTAATATTAAAATTATGCGATACTGATGGCTCTAAAGGATTTTCATTACAATAATCTTCCAGATTAATGATTTTTAAGTTAAGCTGGCCATAAGCTTTTGAAACCAAAATTAGAGGTAAAAAATGTTGCATTCTTAGTTTACCTTCTACTTCATAAAGCTGTCGAATTGATATTAAATATTGAGAACCTGAAAGTGTCATATTTCCCAAAACGACTTTCTAACGCATCGATTTGAATTTTTCCAGGTAGAAAATACTGAAATTTTAATTCTTTAATGCAATATTTTGTCATTTCAAGTAAAATGTATGTGGTATGAGTAAAAGCAAGATGTGTTTCTTTAGTAAGGGTGCCAGTAGTGCAATCTTTTTCCTTCCACAAGTCTAACCATGACAAAATTTTACGTAAGAATTGACATGCTTTTTTGTCTGGAGATAAACTAATCGGTTGCTGATAAGTATCAAACAAATGTTGTCCCTTTAAAGGTGTTTTAACATTAACAATTTTCCACCATGTACAAATTAAAGAAACAAAAATTGAAGTTGTTTCATAACTAATTAGTTTATGTTGCTCTCCTAATAGTTGAAGCCCCTGAATAACAAGGCTATTAAATATCTTAAGCACAAGTTTCACATTTTGTTTTTCAAGATTTGTAGGACATAAAACCTTCAAACTTTAACCATAAGCAAACTTTACTAAATTACTATTTTCTATATCATATAGTCGTTTAAGTGTAGAGAAATTTGCTTCTAATAATGGAAACTTATTATGATCTTCGAAATCTGGAAAATAAAAACACCGACTTGCACTTTTTTTTTATTAATCCAATTGTTACGAATGCATTTAAAAATGTGCAGTGAATCAATAACAAAATATAAAGGATTAGAAGGATCAGAAGGATGTGGATATACAATGCTCAATTTGGGAGGAACAGAAAAGTTGGACATTGCTTTTCGATTTATAGAATTATTGTCAGAAACTACACCTATAACTTTGAATCCTATACCATCAAGTTCTACGATAGTTTTTTAACAACAGCAAATAATTTTTTCCATCGATTTTTTTCACCGGCATTATATGAATACTTCTTTAAGAGGAGAAATCACATATGCTGAAGTAGCAGTGGGTTCACTGTTATAAGCCATCCAAGAATATTACCCCTTTAAAATCTAAATATGGTTTTAAATAGATTTTGTCAAGCATCAGTATCACAATTTTTCCCTTAGATTTTAGGATGTTTACTTTTTTTCATGTATGCTAGAAAGTTTTCATTTGATTGTTCTGTTTGAGGATTAGTTTTTAAAGATGAACAAAGTTTGTGCAAAGTTCTAGGATGGAGAATATTGAGATATCCTGAATTTCTTAAAAATTTATAGGCATGAGGAGATATAGATTGTAATATACAAAGAAAACCATCATTTCAGAGGAATATCTAAAAGAAAAACTTGTTACCATTTGAGCTGATCAATTAAGAAATGGAGTACAATTTTTTTTATCATCATCTAAATCTGAAAACATACTTTCTAAAAGATTAACAATAAAACCAAATCTTGTAGGAAAATCATGGGAGCTTTTCCTTTCTACTCTGAGAACCAGTTCATGTAATATTTTATTTACAACAATAACATTATTAACTTTTAGAGGAAATTTGTACTTACCAAGTTGACCTATGTGTATTGACAAATCTAATTCTTTATTTATAATCACTGATGCTTTAATAACAGGAGATACCGTTGTGTCCAGCATCATAATTATTACTAGATCTTTTTTACAAACAACAGTCCATATGTTCTGAAGCTTCTCTGCATTTAAACACTCGACTAATTTTGGAAGTGACGTAAATGGTTTTTTTTTTCAAATTCTTCGTTTGGCGTACCAGGTGCCATTGTTTACTAGGATTTTTATCTCGAATATTAGAATTTATTCTCTTTATTATTTCAGTCTAATAATTGTAACTTGATTTAATTTGTTAAAGATTGTTCAGTTTATCGTTGAAAGTTATTGTTACCAATAAATCCAGGAAAAAGACCATTCTAAGACTTCAGAATATTATTTTATAACACCACACACACACGCTACAGAGTATTTATTTCACTAATCTTTGCAGTCTCTGCTCAAAACATTCTTGAATAGGATTCGTAGAGTTTGAAATATATTTGGGGGGAAAAGTCTGGAATTGTTTTCAAGTAACACATATTTTCTTCCCAGTTTTTTCATCATAAGCTTCTGTGTTTCTTCGTATTGCATCATCCGCAAAGTGTAGTTCACAAACCTAAAATTAAAAAGATATAAATATATTGTTTTGCATTGACAGAAAAGATTTGTTAGAATTAACAAAAATTTCTCTGATAATTTGATTTTTTGTAATTTTGAATGGAACTTTTGTTGGAAATAGTGAACACATTTTGATACAACAAAAAAAATTTTGACAACGCTTATATACAAAATTCGAACAAAAAAATTTTTTCTCTTTAATTCAATGAAATTTGTTTATTTTGCCAGCAAATGGTTGTCATCAAAGCAAACTTGATACGATGAAATCCTTCTTGTCAGGACACCACATAGTCTATATTAATGCAAACAATTTTAGGAAAGAAACTGTCAGTGTTGTCGTCAAGGCCTTAGAAATTGGTACTCCCTAGCTCTAAATGTGGTGTCTTCCCTGACATTTGCTGTCGTAGCAATCGTACTTCAAGTTAATGTTGTGAGATTAATGCCGAGTTATGTGTATCTGTTTTTAGCATTATTTTTTCTGACTTTTAAAGTCATCTTAAGAGTTCAGAAATCAGATAACTCTTTTTTGTTGTGAATGTGTTATGCATTTTGTATATCTCACATCATATTAATATATAAAATAATCAAAAAATGGTTGCTTATATCCATATATACATTGACTATGAGCTCTGTATCAAAATGGGCTTTCTTTTGGTAACATACAATTAACTTCTTAAGGTACTTTCGTTGATTCTGTGAAAAGATACTTAGTAAATGACACAAAAATATTTATTTGCAATAGCAAAAACACTAAACAGTTTTTGTCTCATTAACAATGCTTGTTTGAGCTCATTTTTGTACACATAAATTTTTTGAGGGCTACAAAATATTTATTTGATAAACAATACGCTTTTCTCATTATAGATAAATAAAAATGAATTGCCGATGTAATTACCATGTTAAGAAACTCACATGAAGAAAAAGAAATGAGAGTACATTTTTCAAATGTCTTTTCGGACAACTTATTAAAGTTATTAGTAGACTTTTAAAATTAAGATATTATTACAGTTTCCATAAATAGAATAAAGTTAAATAACTTACCTTTGAATACTTTGATGGATCAAAATCTTTTCTTGATATAGCATGGAGTCTACAATAAAAATGTAAAAAAGCAGCAAATCGCTCAGCCACAAGCACCAAAATGGCGTAGGCGAGTGAACTAATCTAACTTGAAACCAAGCAAGTTTTCTATCCCTACTATGTGTGACGTCACAAGCCTATCACGTTGGAGTCACCAGGCCTTGATCTCTAGGAGGTGATGCGTAGGCACGCATATGTGCTGTATTGGGGGTGGGAAGGAAATAAATAAATAAGGAAATCTCCTCTAAGTAAATAATTCGCTATCATTATTAGGGACCTTTTATTGCATTCGAAAGCCTTCTAAATAATTTTATGGATAGCAATGCACAACAAAGTTCCTACTTCGGACAGACGTATATATACGTCCAATATATTTTTGTACCGGTTGGGCGAGACGTATATATACGTCGATGGCACTTGTGAGGTTAAAATATGGAAGAGGAGCCGTGATGGAATTTATGATTGAATATTGGGTGGCAAATATTAAAAGTTTGAGAAGCACTACCTTAATGAATGCTGAGCACCTGGAGATTTGCCTTGATGACTCTGGTAACATCTACGACGGATACTGAAAGGCCAGAGATCAGTTACAAGCTCTGAAATCTGACTGATTCACTAACTTTTTGATTGTGAATATGTTTAACTTCAGTTTTTCCTCTTTTTTTGTTGTTGTTTAACTTGTTGTTATTCCTTATGTTTGCGCTGAATGTTTTCACTCTAGCGGATGATGTATTCATCAAATGCTGCTGCTAGAAATAAATATATATATATATATATATATATATTTCATTTTCATGGGCATCCCCTGATGACGGACGTCAATGTGTCATATCCGTCTTGAGCTATATGCCATTGTTGCCGGATGGCATATTGTTCAGAATTCACTGTACTTTGAAGGTCCTTTTAAAAATAAATAACATAGCAACACATCAGAATTGAAAAAATGAAAATTTGTTCATAAGCCTTTGGTACAGAATGGACCGCGTTTATGTTATTTTTTGTCAATTTTTACCCATTTTTTCCCATTTTAGTTAAATAATTTATTTTTCTCTTCTTAATTTTAGCATATTTTTCTTAAAGTGTACTAAGCGAATCTAAGAATCACAAAAAGGCCCCGTATTTACATTTGTTTTTTTAAAAAAGTTGTCACTAGTATAGTCGGATACCTTAAAAGTAACTTACTTCAAACATCTATTACTTAAATGCCACATATACAAAATTTAATACTTATCTTGATAATTTGTATGGTTCATAATTAAGAACGTATTTTAGCTTTAGAGTCAAAATGTGTTATATTACATCAATATATTGTTATTATATGGGGAGGGCACGATAAAAATTATGAATGTGAAAATTGGGTCGCAAACATTGAAAGTTTGTGAAGCACTAGAAATAAGAAAAATAAGAAAAATATTGAGAATGACATAGAAATGTACTAAGGTTACAAGTTTTTATTAGATTATATGGCACATTAAATATTTAAGAAAGTTCCCATTTATTCATCCTCTCAAAATTTTCTGATTTTTCTAATATATTTTTCAAAACTCATTTTTCGATTTTCAAATACCTTGACCAAAATATTTTCACAATTTATTTCTAACTGTAACTTTTAATTCTTGTGGATGATTTTCGATGCACAAATGATGTGGCTGGGTCTAACAGACACCACTAGAGTAAAAAAAAGTAAAACCAATTCCAGAATTTAAATTTGTTGAACTTTAGCTAAATTATTTCAATCCCATAATTATAACTAAGTCAGTGTTTAAGAAAAAAATCGAGTTTGTTTTGACAATTTGCTTTCAAAACAAAATGAGTGAAAAAAATAGTGATCATGGGTATGGATAGCAGTCTATTAGATAGCGTAACATCAGTTAATGGTTAGTCTGTTTTACAATATTATTAAATTTTGCTTTTTAAGTTTTAACTATAAAATTTCGCAGTTTGTGTGACAAATGGTTTTTAAAGTATGCTGAAAAATTCTATATGTAATATTTGAAGAACCAAAATTGATAATAATTGATAAGTAAAAGGTATTTGGAAATCGTGAATTAGCTTCATGTTATCTAAAGTAATTTTTTTATAAAGTTATCTTTAAGTTGAGTTATCAGTTAAATTTATCTAAACTAATTCCTTATTCTGCTTTCATTCTTCGTCTTTTATACAATCTGTAGCACTATAACTACTGTGTTATCACATTAACCCATAAATATCCTATAAATGAACTTTTGCTTCCATTAAAAGATAAAATGGTTTATTTTATTATCATCATTTTATTATGCCGCGACAAATACATTTCTAAAGGAAAATTTATAATCCTTTATCCTTCTTGTAGACTAAAATTATATTGCAAATACACTTCTTTTTACGATAAATTAAATTTAAGAATATATATTTATTTACTAAACTCTTCTAGAAAAGGTTTTGCTTTAAAAATTTGTTTCTGAATTTTTGTAAATAAACTATGTTCTTTCAGTTTATAAATTTGAAAACATAAAATTTACTAAAGTTTAGACAAAAGAACAAACATAATGTTTAGGGAATTATTAGATTTTTTAAAATTTTATTGTTCTTTCTTTAAGAAAAAAGAAGTTTCTTTCGTCTAATTTTTACTTCAAATGCTTTTATTCTTTCTTGAAAGAAAAAGAAATTTAATCCTCAAATTTAACTTTCCTTTTCTCTTGAAAACAAATGAAACAGAAAAATTTAGATATATGTCTTTTTTTCTAGAAAAGAATCTACTATTTTTAAGCTCTGCTCTAAATGTTGACATCATTAGCATTTATATAAATGGAAAAATTAAGTTTCCAAACTTTAATTTTCTTCTTATTTTATTGTAACAAAATGAATTGGAAAATTAAGAATGTACATTTTCTTTTTCTTAAGAAATAAGTGCAGTAATAGTAAATCTATTTTAAATATTAAAATCATTTACGAAGACATATAAATCAGATATTTGCTGGAATGCAGTGCTTCATGTACGCTTGATGGAGTTCCATCACCAACTTGCGTGTTCAAACTACAACCATTGAAGTTCAATACTTTAAGTCCTCTTAATGGGGTCTCGGCAGCAACGGATGTAACCAAACTTTTAATCCAACTAGCCTCTGAATCGATACTATTTAAGTACGCTTGATGGAGTTCAGGCAGCGACTGATATAACCAAACTTTTAATCCAAACAGCCACTGAAGTCTAACGCTATGAAGTACACTTGCTGATGTCCAGGCGACGATAGATATGACCAGATATGCTCTCCAAAAAGTTGTTGAATTATAGTGTTTTAAGTACACTTCATTGGGGTTCAGGTAGTGAATGATATTACCAAACTTGTAGTCCAAAGATCTACTCAAGCGCAGCAGACTAAGTACACTTAATTGTTCAAGCAATGACTGATATGACCACACTTGTTGTCCAAACGGCAGTTGAATCGCAATGTTTTAAGTACACTTGGTGAAGTTCAGGTAGCGACTGATATGATAAAACTTGTAGTCAATACAACCACTGAAGTGCAACGCGGAAGATTCACTTGAGGGTGTACAGGCAGTTGTTGATGTGACCAGACTTGTAGTCCGAACAGCCACTGAATTGCAGTGCTGGAGATACACTCGATGGTATCCATGCAGTGGCTGATATGACCAGACTTGTGGTCCAAGCAGCCACCGACGTGACACGTTATGCAAATAGATGCTGTTATGACAAGTTTGTGGCCACACCAGTTTTTGAGTCGCTAAATTTTGAGTCTAAACAGCACCTGTAGTATACGAATGCGATGAACTCCTCCGCCTGACACCTAAAAATAAAACATTTTATTAAATACATAATTTTTTAGATTCGTAAAATAAAAAAGGATAAATTTATTCAATGCATCATGATGTAAGTTAAAATTATACAGCGTGCAAAAAATAACTTGAAATTAAACTTAGCCAGAAAACTATAAAAGGAACATCATTGACTTAAAATATTTAATGCCTAATTTTGATATTTTTGAGAGAATTCTTTTACTTATACTAGAAGTGTTTTTACTTTTTATATAATCCATAATTTGTTTTTATTAAGTATTTCCTACTTTAATAAAATGCACTCGTCATGAAGAAGTTGCAGGTTTTTTTGTCTCATGACGATTATACTCGTACTGCGCAAAATGTAGGGACATTTTTTTTTAGATTGTAATTTTTGAGAATAACAAAACATGTTATCAAAGTTCAAACTCCGTATAAGTTTGCATAACGAATTTATTTCTTTGCTATGATAACGTTCTTTAAATGATAGCCAAAAAGGTGCAAAGTCAAAGAAAAAATTCGGGTTTCTTCAGGTATGGTCAGTTATGGGACAAAAGCGTGACGCTGACCAGCACTGATCCCATTGATAGCTGTTGGCCCAAAATTACCTAGCTGTATCGAGTGTACCTAGCTCCAAATTACCTTAGAGTCAAGATAGGTAGAAAATATTATGTCCGTAAAGAAGGAAGGAAGTTGGTGTGAGTTTAGATCTATCAGTCCGTGAGATTTGACGTTTACTAAAATTCATAGATATCCACAAAAGCTTACAATTGGAAGGAACTTCGGCCTCTTGAACCTGTGACCAATCTTAATTACTTTATAGCCCCGTACATAGAACCCCATTTCATACGTATTAGTAATAAAATTGTCAAGTTTATAAAATAAAACTCTCTTTTTGATCCAATATTTAAGCAGCGACACTTACTCTGGGATTAACAAATACACTAGTTATCGCTCTATTTCATTGACAAACATATAATAGCACGCTCTCAAATGGAACTTCCACAGTTAACTGTTAAACTCGGAGTTTTACTATTTTTGTGTTTTAAAATGTTTGACTATTGTTGTGACTATTGGCTATATAGACTGTATTTTTTGAGAATAACAAAACATGATATCAAATTTCAATGTGTAAGAATATTTTGATGCCAGGGTGGAGTAAAACAATCAAATAAATAAAAAATATGAAAAATTTAAGATGAACTCATGCGTTCTCATATGCAACGGCTGAAACTGCCTATAAGTTTGCACAATGAATTTATCTCTATGATAGGATAAGTGTTTTTGAATGTTAGCCTAAAAGGGGAAAAGACAAAGAAAAATTAGGGTTTTTTCAGGTATGGTTAGTCTTGGGATGAAAGCGGGACGCTGACCAGGCACTGAGTCCATTGATAGCTGTTGGCCTAAAGTCACTTAGCTATCGACATTACCACCTCGGAAGTTAGCATAGTATAAAGACAGGAAGAAAATATTTTGTCTGTAAAGAAGAAAGTAAATTGGTGTGTGGTTAAATCTATGAGTCCTTGAGTTTTGATGGTCACTAAAATTCATTCACAAAAACTTAAGATTGGAAGGATATTAGGACTCATGAACCCACGACCAAGATAAATTACTTTATAGCACCATACATAGAACCATCTTTCATAAAGTATTAGCAAAAAAGTTGGCAATTTTATGAAATGAATTCATCTTTATTATACAATATTTTTTTAACAGCGACACTTTCCTTAATATTAACATGTACACTCGTCATAGTTCTATTTTCGTGACACACATAACAGCGCGCTGTCAAACGAGGGCTCTACATTTAACTGCTTAAATTCAAAGTCTTAATTTTTTTCTGATTTTAAAATTTTTACGTATGCTTTTAAAATACTTTTACTATTTCCTTCCATAAATTTTTACAAAAAGAGATTTTCATAAATATTTATTATATTCCAGAATTAATAGTTTTAGAATCGTGCACTAATGTGTCCTCAGCAAAGAATAAAAATTCTAAATAAGTTTAAATAGATTTCCTTTACTTTCTTGTTGGATGGTATCGTTCCTGTGTGGCCAATGTCAGACGAGAGGGGAGGGAGCCTATCCAAAATAGGAGAGGGGACGGCCATAGGCGTCCAAGGTACGCCCCGTCCCGACTCCTATTTTGTGGCAAGTCAAGAGGTGGGAACGAAGCCCCTTTTGTGTGGAGCTTCGATATCCGCAGTGGTCACAGTTATACTGCAGGAAGAAAAAAGATAAAAGTTACTTTTAAGTAAAGAATTAAAAAAAATATTCAAAGAGTGTGAGAGATTACAGACACATGAAAGGGTAAGGAAAGGGTAAAAATAAAGATTAAATTTTTATGATTGGAAACGGTTTCAATTTCTCGCACATAAAAAATAAAGCCATTGTTTTCTGTATCATTTCATTCGTGATGTAAGAAATCTATATATATAAAGGAGAAAAGCGACTCACTGACTGACTGACTGACTGACTGACTGACTAATCACGATATCTCCGGAACTATTCAACCTACAGACTTGAAATTTGGTAGACATGTTCCTTTCATAGAGTAGACATCAGCTAAGAAAGGATTTTTCGAAATTCGAAACGCAAGGGGCGTTAAGGGGGTTAAGGGGCGTTATAAATAATTGCTTCCATGTTTAAACTACTTGATGTACAATCTTGAAATTGCGTAAGCAGATTCCTTTCAGAGAGTAGAGATCCGCTACAAAATGAGTTTGGTGAAAATCGACCCCCAAGTGGCGTTGCAGGGCTTAGGGGCGTTATAGATAATTATTTCCATTTTTAAACTATTTGACGGACTGTCTTTAAATTTGATAAATAGATTCCTTTCGTAGGATAATGATCAGTTATAAAACAGGTTTTGTGAAAACAGACTTCTAAATGGCGTTGTGGGGGATTAAGGGGCGTAATAGATAAATATATCCGTTTTTAAACTACTTCACCTACCTGCTTGAAAATTGGTAGGTAAGTTTCTTTCCTGGAGTAAATATCCGCTACAAAATGGGTTTTGGGAAAATTGACCCACAAGGGGTGTTGCGGGGGCGGGGGGTTTAAGGGGCGTTATAAATTCCGATTTTTAAGTTACTAGACGTACAGTCTTGAAACTTAGTAAGCAGATTCCTATTCATAAGGTAGAGATACGCTACAAAATGGGTTTCGTGGAAATTGCCCCCAAGTGGCGTTGCGGGACTTAAGGGGCGTTATAGATAAATTATTTCCATTTTTAAACTATTAGACGCAGTCTTTATATTTGATAGATTTATTTCATAGAGTAGAGATCAGCTATAAGAAAGTTTTGTGAAAACAGTCCTCTGAGTGGCATTTCAGGGGATTAAGTAGCGTAATAAATAAATATTTTCGTTTTTAAACTACTTGACCTACCTGCTTGAAAATTGGTATGAATGTTTCTTTCATGGAGTAAATATCCGCTACAAAACAGGTTTGGGGAAAATTGACCCCCAAGGGGTGTTGCGGGGGTGGGGGTTTAAGGGGCGTTATAAATTCCGATTTTTAAGTTATTAGACGTACATTCTTGAAACTTAGTAAGCAGATTCCTCTCATAGGGTAGAGATACGCTACAAAATGGGTTTCGCGAAAATTGCCCCCAAGTGGCGTTGCGGGACTTAAGGGGCGTTACAGATAATTATTTCCATTTTTAAACTATTAGACGCACAGTCTTTATATTTGATAAATAGATTTATTTAATAGAGTCAGTTATAAGAAGGTTTTGTGAAAACAGACTTCTAAGTGGCGTTGCGGGGTATAAGTGGCGTAATAGATAAATATTTTCATTTTTAAACTACTTGACCTAGCTGCTTGAAAATTGGTAGAAATGTTTCTTTCATGGAGTAAATATCCGCTACAAAACGGGTTTGGAGAAAATTGACCACCAAGGGGTGTTAAGGGCAGATATAAATAATTATTTCTATTTTTAAACCATTAGACTCACAGTCCTGAAATTTGGTAAGCAGATTCCTCTCATAGGATAGAAATACACTACAAAATATGTTTTGTGAAAATAGACCCCTAGGTGGCGTTGCGGGGGTTCAAGGGGCGTTATTGATAATTTTTTTGCATTTTTAATTAATTGGACGCACAGTCTTCAAATTTTGCTAAGCAGATTCCTTTCATAGAGTGCAATTCCCTACAAAATGGGTTTTGTGAAAACAGACCCAGAAGTGGCGTTGCGGGGGTTCAAGGGGCGTTATTGATAATTTTTTTGCATTTTTAATTAATTGGACGCACAGTCTTCAAATTTTGCTAAGCAAATTCCTTTAATAGAGTGCAATTCCCCTACAAAATGGGTTTTGTGAAAACAGACCCAGAAGTGGCGTTGCGGGGGCTCAAGTGGCGTTATAGACAATTATCACCATTTTTAAACTTTTAGACGTACAGTCTTGAAATTTGATAAGCAGATTCCTTTCGTAAAGTAGAGAACCGCTACAAAATGGGTTTTGCGAATATCAACTACCAAGTTTAATTTCGGGAGTTTAAGAGGCGTAATCGATAAATATTTCCATTTTTAAACTATTTGATCATCCTGCTTGAAAATTGGCAGGCATGTTCCTTTCATGGAATAGAGTTCCTCTAACAAAGAGTAAAACGAAAATTGACCCCTAAGGATGTTTGCGAGGGGTCAAGAGGAGTTACAGAAGAAAATTAATGTTTTTAATTGTTAGACCCATATACTTGAAATTTGTTAAGCATGTTTCTTTTGTTGAATAGAGATCCACTAAGAATGTATTTTAAGCAAATCAAGTTCTTAGGGGGGTTACTGGGATGTATTGACAAAAAAAATTACTTTTTTCGAGCTACAAGGACTATAATAATTAAATTTGGTTTGCATTTTTCTTTTGTTGAATTGAAATCCTCTAAGGGCGGTTATATTGGAAAACGGCTCTCAACGGGATTATGGGGATATTGATAGTAAAACTTCTTTTTTTCTGTTAGATTTAGACTTGAAATTTGGCTTGCATGTTCAATTTACGGAGTAGAGATCCACCGAAAATTGGTTTTGCGGGAATCCACTTGGTTTTTGGGTTACGAAAGAGCAAATATCATTCTATACTTCAATTTTAGAGATTTTTAGGAAATACAAATTAGATGAGTTCTGCCCTTTTTTTTGCGACATTTAAAGGTATAAGTATATTTTTCAATGCAATCGAATTCTTAATGCTAGGACTTAGATATCAATAATTTATACATATATATAAGCAGTAAAAATTTATAAAACATCATGAAATACCCAGCGAAGCGGGCGGGTAACAGCTAGTAGTGATATAAAATCGCTATATGTGTACTGTAAAAAACTCCAACGTTCAAGATAAATCGCCAAGTTGGCAACCTCGATTTTACATCAATTGCACACGCTAAATTGGCCACTATGTGCTTAACCATGGTTTAATGAACCTTCTTATAATATCACCAAAGCGGTTGCGGTAATACTTTAAGTGCCATATATTCTTAATGATTTTATTTTTAAACTTTAAGATGTTTACCTGTGTGCTTACATTAATGTTGTCACATTTTAAATATAATTCCATTTTTTTTTTCGTTTTGGATTGTAAAGAGATAAGTCCAATACATTATTTTAGAAATCTCAAAACATCCGGTTCAAAAGTGCAATTTTGTACTTAGTAAATAAGAAGAGGAAAACAAAATTTCATGAATTTAGTGTCATGTGCGATCCAATTTAGAAGATCTTACAGCTTTAGTTTACCTACTGGCATTTAAAATAGTCTGTTGCTTCAGTGCGTGATTGCTAAAATTCTGAATTATAATTTTCTTCAAACTTTAGAATAAATTCTGAAATCTTTTTTTTTTTCGTTCCCATCATGCCTTATTATGATTGTTGAATCAAGAATTAGTAAAATTTCTAAAATTGTATGTTAATAAAGTGTGTTAACTACTAATATTCCGTGTGTCTTAGATACCTCCCCCCCCCTTAATTGTGAAAATAAGCGGCAGGAAATCTGATAGGAAATGCTGAATATTTTACTCACATAAATCATTGGCTCCACTTTGACTTCCTCAGAAGTTGACCCATGTTGATCCTTGCATTTCTTGTAAGGAATGGATGAACCACCAAAGCCCCTGAAAATAAATAAGTTATATATAGTAAAGGTTTGGAAACGTATTTAGTATTACAAATGTACTGGCGAAATTACATGAAACGAAGCACATCGTTGCCAATTTAACGCGTACCATGGAGTGGTAAAGAACGTGAACATAAATTCTCGATTTTTTAGCTGGTTATCTGTGTCTATCTTAGATACAATCATGAAAAAGTTAAATTTTAATTGTTTGTAATTCCTTTTCTCCTGGAAAGTTGTTGTACTTAAATAGTATTTCTATGTAAACTCTAGTGTATTGTATTGTACAATTCTTATTAATTTTATCGTAATTTCCATACATCGTTATTTCAGTCAAGTATTGTTTTTGAATGAGTGATTAACATCTAATACTAAAAATATGCTGTATTTATTTAAAAGGAAAAAACATACTCACAATTTGGCTTTCAACCAAGCTTTTAACTTGGAAGGCATTTCACCTAAAAATCTTTACGAATCGAAAAATGAAGAAGTAGCAAAGAATGCTTTTTAATAACAAATTAAGCAGCTTTAAAAACTCACAAAATCGCATGAAAGTTTCAACGCAAATGGCGACGATTCTATTATTGTCCACGTTCTGTGATAAAATTGTATTGTTTTCAACAATATTCAGCTTTTTCAACAACATCTTGAAAGATACAAAAATGTATAATAAGTTTTGAAGGCATTGTTGCTTACTCATTTTAAATTATTACATATATTCCCAACAAGGTTCATAGGGTCGTTTAAACAATAAGCCCTTTAATGGGGGAAGGGTCATTTCAAAAATGAATAACATAGCAACACATCAGAATTGAAAAAATGAAAATTTGTACATAAACTTTTGGTACTGAATTGGCCACTTTTATGTTATTTTTTGTCAATTTTTATCATTTTTTACAAATTTTAGTAAAAACAATTTCCTTTCCTCTTCTTAACTTTAGCATATTTTCCTTAAAATGTACTAAGCAAATCTAAAAACCACAAGAAAATCCCCATATCTGAACTTTTTTTTTTAAATTGTCACAAGTAGCCGGATACCTTAAAAGTAACTTTTTCAAAAATCTATTACTTAAATTTCACACCTGCAAAATTTAATACTTATCTTGATAATTTATATGGTTCACAATTAAGAACGTACTTTAGATTTAGAGTCAAAGTGTGTTGTTATTGTATCAATATATTATTATTATATGGGGCACGATAAAATTATGAATGTGAAAACTGGCTCGCAAACATTGAAAGTTCGTGAAGCACTGGAAATAAGTAAAATAATAAGAATGACATAGAAATGTGCTAAGGTTACAAGATTTTATTAGGTTAGATATCATGTTAAATGTCCAAGAAAGTCCCCATATATTCACCCTCTCAAAATTTTCTGCTTCGTCTAATATATTTTCCAAAACTCATTTATTCGATTTCAAATACCTTGATTAAAATATTTTCGCGATTTTACTCCTAATATAACTTTTAGTTATTGGGGATGAGTTTCTATGCACAACTACTGTGGCTGGGTGTAACAGACACCACTAGCGTAAAAATATGATAAAACCAAATCCAGAAATTAAATTTGTTGAATTTTAGCTAAATTTTTTCTATCCCATAATTATAACTAGATCAGAAAAATTCGAATTTATTTTGATAGTTTGCTTTCAAAACAAAAGGAATGTAAAAAATAGTGATCATGGGTATAGTTAGCAGTGTATTAGATAGCGTAACATCAGTCAATGATTAGCCTGTTTTACAATATTATTTAATTTTGCTATTAAAAATTTAAGTTTTAATTATAAAATATCGAAGTTTGTGTGACAAATGGTTTTTAAAATATGTATGGAAAAAATTCAATATCTAATATTTGAAGGACCAAAATTGATAAAAAAGTTGATAAGAAAAAGGGTTTTGTGAAACAGAGAATTGGATTCGTTTTATTTAAAGTAAGTTTCTTATAAAGTTATCTTTAAGTCGAGTTATCAGTTAAACTTATCTAAACTAATTCCTTATTTTTGGCTTTCCTTCTCCTTCCTTTATACAATTATCAGCACGATAACTATTGAGTTTTCGCATGTCTGTTTGACACATAAATATGATTTAAATGAACTTCCATTAAAATATAAAAAGGTTTATTTTATTATCATCATTTTATTATGCCACGAAAAATATATTTCTAAGAGAAAATTTACAATCCCTTATCCTTCTAGTAAGGCTAAAATTTAAATGCAAATACACTTCTTTTTAGGATAAATTAAATTTGAAAATAGCTACTTATTTACTGAACTTTTCTGGAAAATGTTTTGCTTATCAAAATTTGTTTCTAAATTTTTAAAATATCAACTATGTTCTTTCACTTCACAAATTCGAAAATATAAAATTTACTGAAGTTTATTCAACAAAAAAATAAAAATAATATTTTTAGGGATTTAGTAGAATTTTTTTTATATTTTTGTCCTTTCTTTAAAGAAAAAAAGCAGTTTCTTTCGTCAAATTTATCACTTGAAATGCATTTAGTTCTTTCTTGAAAGAAAAATGAAACTTAATCTTCAAATTTGACTTTTCATTTATCTCTTGAAAACAAATGAAACATAAAAATTTTAGATATATATCCTTTTTTTTCTAGAAAAGAATCTACTATTTTTATTTCTGTTCTAAATATTGACATCGTTAGTATTTATATAAATGGAAAAATTAAATTTCCAATTTTTAATTTAATTTTAATTTTATTGTAAGCAAATGAAATGGGAAAAATTAAGATATGTACATTTTATTTTCTTAAGAAATAAGTGCATTATTCGTAGATATATTTTAAATATTAACATCATTTACGTAGGCATATAAATCAGAAATTTGCTGGAGTGCAGAGCTTTATGTTGTACACTTAATGGAGCTTGATCAACTTGCGTGATCAAACTACAGCCATTTAAGTAAAATACTTTAAGTCCTCTTAATGGCGTCCCTGCAGCAACGAATATGACCGAACTTTTAATCCAATTAGCGACTCAATCGCAACGTATTAAGTATGATTGCTGGAGTTCAGGCAGCGACTGATATGAACAAACTTGTAGTCCAAACAGCGACAGATTTATAACGATTTCAGTACACTTCATGATGTCCAGGCAGCGATAGAAATGATCATATTTGTACTCAAAACAGTCTCTGAATTGTAGTGTTTCAAATACACTTCATTGGAGTTCAGGTAGTGAAAAATATGACAAAACTTGTAGTTAAAACATCTTCTCAAGGGCAGCAGTCTAAGTATACTTAATAGTTCAAGCAATGATTGATATTTAAAACTTGTTGTCCAAACGGCAGTTGAATTGCAAAGTTTTATGTACACTTGGTGAAGTTCTGGCAGTGGCTGATATGACCAGACTTGTAGTCCAAACAGCCGCTGAAGTGCAGTGCTGAAGATACACTTGATGGTGTCCAGGGAGTGGTTGATATGACTAGATATGTGGTCCAAACAGCCACTGACGTGACATGTTACGCAAATAGATGCTGGAATGACAAAATTGGGACCACAGCAGATTTTATTCACTAAATTTTGAGTCCAAAAAGCATCTATGAAATACGAATGAGATGAACTCCTCCGCCTGACATCTAAAAATAAAACATTTTATTAAATACATAATTTTTTAGATTCGTAAATATAAAAAAGTATAAATTTAATCAATGTATCATGATGTAAGTTAAAATTATACTGCGTGCAAATATAGCTTGAAATTAAAATTATTCAGTAAAATGTAAAAGGAACATCATTGACTTAAAAGTTTTAATGCCTAATTTTGATATTTTTGAGAAAGAATCCCTTCTTTTACTTATGCTAGAAATACTTTTACTTTTTTATAATCAATATTTTGTTTTTATAAAGTATTTCCTCCTGATATAAAATCGCCGTTAGCCAGTTAACCGTGATTGACGTGTATACTCGTCATCGAGATGTTGCATGGTTTTGTGTCTCAAGATGATTATACTCGCACTGAATGAAAAGTACTGACTATTGGCTATTTATATTAAAAATTTTGAGAATAACAAAACATGTTATCAAAGTTCTAGGTGTTAAGAATATTTTGAGGTTAGGATGGAACAAAACAAACAAATAAATAAAATTTATGAAAAATTTAAGATTAACTCATGCGTTTCCGTACGCATAGACTGAAACTACGTATAAGTTTGCGTAACGAATTTATCTCTATGCTTTGATATATTTTTTAAATGATAACCTAAAAGAGACAAAGGCAAAAAAAATTAGGGTTTCTTCAGGTATATGGTCAGTCGTAAAACAAAACTCTGACCAGGCACTGAGCTTATTCATAGCTGTTGGCCGAAAGTTATTTAGCCATATGAATTGTACCTAGCTCCAAATTACCTAAGAGTCAAGACAGGTAGAAAATACTTCGTCTGTCAAGAAGGAAGTAAATTGATGTGTGTTTAGATCTATCAGTCCGTGAGTTTTGACGATCACTAAAATTTATATCTGTACACAAAAACTTACGGTTGGAAGAATCTTTGGCCTCATGATCCTGCGACCAAGCTAAATTACTTTATAGCCTCTTGCATAAAACCCCCGTTAAATAAGTATTAGTAATAAAATTGGCAAGTTTATGAAATAAAACTATCTGTTTGATACAATACTTTAGCAGCGACACTTACTCTGGGATTAACAAGTACATTCGTCATATCGTGCTCTCAAACGGGGGCTCCACAGTTAACTGCTTAAGTTCGAAGTCTTACTATTTTTGTGTTTTAAAAATTTTTAAGTGTGCTTTTAAAATATTTAATTTGTAAATTTTTACATAAAGAGATTTTCATAAATATTTATTACGTTCCAAAATTAATAGTTACTGAATCGTGCACTAATTGCGTCAGCAAAGAATAAAAATTCTAAAATAAGTTTAATTAGATTTTCTTTACTTACTTGTTGGATGGTATCGTTCCTGTGTGGCCAATGTCAGATGAGAGGGGGAGGAAGCCTATCCAAAATAGGAGAGGGGACGGCCATAGGCATCCAAGGTACGCCCGTCCCGACTCCTATTTTGTGGCTAGTCAAGAGGTGGGAACGAAGCCCTTTTGTGTGGAGCTTCGGTATCCGCAGTGGTCACAGTTATACTGCAGAAAGAAAAAAAGATAAAGTTACTTTAAGAAGGTAAAGAATTTTAAATATATTCATAGAGTGAGAGATTACAGACACATGAAAGGGTAAGGAAAGAGAAAAGAGAAGGATTAAAATTTTTTGATCGAAAATTTTTCAATTTCTCTCACATTGAAAATAAAGCCATTGTTTTCTGATCATTTCATTCCTGATGTAAGAAATAGTGATATAAAATCGCCACATGTGTAATGTAAAGAATTCCAACTTTCATGATAAATCGCAAGTTAGCAACCCCGATTTTATATCAATTGCACACGCTAAATTGGCCACTATGTGCTTCGCCATGGTTTAATGAACCTTCTTATAATATCGCCAATGCGGTTGCGATAATAATTAAGTGCCATATATTCTTAATGATTTTATTTTTGTACTTTAAGATATTTGCCTGAGTGCTTACATAATGTTGTCACATTTTAAATATAATTCTATTTATTTTTTTTTCGTTTTTGGATTGTAAAGAGATAATTCAATGCATTATTTTATATATTTCAAAGCATCCGGTTCAAAAGTGCAATATTGGCTTAGTAAATAAGAAGAGTAAAACAAATTTTTATGAATTTAGTGACATGTGCGATCCAATTTAGAAGATCTCACAGCTTTTGTTTACCTGCTGGCACTTCAGATAGTCTGTTATTTTAGTGCGTGATTGCTAAAATTCTGAATTGTAATTTTCTTAAAACTTTAGAATAAATTCTGATATCTTTTTTTTTTCGTTTCCATCATGCCTTATTATGATTGTTGAATCAAGAATTAGTAAAATTTTCTAAAATTGTATGTTAATAAAGTGTGTTAATACTAATATTCCGTGTGTCTTAGATACCTCCCCCCCCCTTAACTGTGAAAATAAGCGGCAGGAAATCTGATAGAAATGCTGAATATTTTACTCACATAAATCATTGGCTCCACTTTGACTTCCTCAGAAGTTGATCCATGTTCGTCCTTGAATTTCTTGTAAGGAATGGATGAACCACCAAAGCCCCTGAAAATAAATAAGCTATATATAGTAAAGGTTTGGAAACGTATTTAGTATTACAATTGTATTGGCGAAATTACATGAACGAAGCACATCGTTGCCAATTTAACGCGTACCATGGAGGGGTAAAGAACGTGAACATAAATTCTCGATTTTTTAGCTGGTTATCTGTGTCTACCTTAGATACAATCATGAAAAAGTTAAATTTTAATTGTTTGTAATTCCTTTTCTTCTGGAAAGTTGTTGTACTTAAATAGTATTTTCTATGTAAACTCTAGTGTATTGTATTGTACAATTCTTATTAATTTTATCGTAATTTCCATACATCGTTATTTCAGTCAAGTATTATATTTGAATGAGTGATTAGCATCTAATACTAAAAATATGCTGTATTTATTTAAAAAGAAAAAAAATACTCACAATTTGGCTTTCAACCAAGCTTTTAACTTGGAAGGCATTTCACCTAAAAATCTTTTCGAATCGAAAAATGAAGAAGTAGCAAAGAACGCTTTTTAATCACAAATTAAGCAGCTTTAAAAACTCACAAAATAGCATTAAAGTTTCAACGCAAATGGCGACGATTCTATTATTGTCTATGTTCTGTGATAAAATTGTATTGTTTTCAACAATGTTCAGCTTTCAACAATATCTTGAAAGATACAAAAATGTACAGTAAGCTTTGATGGCATTGTTGCTTACTCATTTTAAATTAATACATATATTCCCAACAAGGTTCATAGTGTCGTTTTAACAATAAGCCCTTTAAGGGGGGAAGGGTGGAAAAATTCCGAATCTATATGTAGGATATATTAAAAAGTTATTTTATATTGGTCGGAACAAAGGTTAGGAGCTTAGCTATAAAGGGCATTTTCCAAAGTGGGAAATCTATTAGTAAATACATTCAGTGAATCTAATAACAATGTGCATATTTAACTCTTAAATAACTCATTTTTTTATTTAAAGTTCAAAAAAAATAATTTTGTATATATAAAAGCCAGTGTTTAATCTAATAAATAAATAAAAATTTCCAGGCAAGAATATTGAGTTTTTATTTAAAAAAATGGACACAGATATTGGGTTGTTCGGAAAGTAATTTCGTTTTTTTTTTGTGTAAATGAAAGACAGTTTTCGTATAATAAACAAATACTTTATTAAATTATATATTGGCCGTTCTGGTCCAACACCTTTTGCCATCTTTCTGATAGTAGCATAATTCCACGCTCATAAAAATTTTGGGTTTTTGCTGGCAAAAAACTGATCGAGGTGGTTTTTGACCTCCTCATTTGAGGTGAAGGTTTTACCATCTAAAACATTTTGGAGTGACCGGAACAAATAATAATCCGATGGTGCCAGGTCTGGAGAATATGGTGGGTGTGGCATTGTATCCCATTCAAGCTGTAAAAGGTTTTGGCGAGTGACCAAACTTGTGTGAAGTCTCGCGTTGTCTTGGTGAAACACTGCATCTTTCCTTCTGACCTTTTCTGTTGAAGTGCATCATTCAGTTTGTCCAGCTGATGACAGTAGACTTCCGGAATTAATCACTGTGTTATCCGGTAAAAGCTAAAAAAAAAAATTCCTTTAAAATCCCACAAACAGACAGCATCACCTTTTTTTGGTGAATATTGGCTTTGGAAATGGTTTGAGCCGGTTCATCTCTTTTGCTCCATGACCTCTTGCGTTTGACGTTGTTGTATACAACCCATTTTTCGTCCCAGTGATGATGCGCTTCAAAAACGGATCATTTTCGTGACGTTTGAGAAGCGAATCGCAGACGTCAATGCGGCGACACAGATTTCTCTCTGTGAGAACATGGGGAACCCATACATCGAGCTTCGAGGATAATCCCAGGCCTTTCAAGTGGTCATAAACTGATGAATTTGATAAATTTAACCTCAATCAATATCACGTGCTGTTATTCGCCGGTTCGCATCAACTAAGCCTTTATCGCGTCCTTATCAGCTTCAACCGGCCTTCCGAACGTGGTGCATCTTCGACATCAAAATTGCCGGATCGAAATTTAGCGAACCAGTTCTGGCACTGGCGTACTGTCAACACACCTTCTCATACACATCGGTCAATTTCTTTCTGGATTGAACAGCATTTTTACCCTTTCTGTAGTAAAATAGTAAGATATATGTCGAAAATGCTGCTTATCGCTCACCATATTTAAAAGGGCACCAACCAAAAACTACTGCGTAGAATTAATTGGAATTTTTCACACACAAGCCTTGCTATATGAGCTCTCAAAGCATATAATATACGGCTTAAATGTGAAGTTGGGTGCAAAAAAATACAATTAAATTCTCTGTCGGGAAAAAACGAAATTACTTTCCGAACAACCCAATATTTGGCACCATATAGTTTTTCCCAAAGCTCTAGCATATATCCAATAAAATTTTCAAATGCAACATCAAACATCGATAACCTACCTGACAATAGATGAGAAATTTTTTTCAACTAGATAAATCACTCTTTTATAAAAAACTCGAAAATAGAATATTTCTATCCAAGTCACTCAGTGACATTTATCACTCACCATATTCAAATTTATACACATACGTGTGTGTGCGCGTATGTATTTTCTAATGGACTGAGGATTGGTGTTTTACTGTTGACCGTCTAGTACACATTCCCGGGAGCTGGTATCTCTTTTTAGTACGTTACCCTATTGGCGGATACCAATCGCCGCAGGTAATTTTGTCGTCAGTTTAATCCACAGAGGGAGGCACCTGAGCTCTGACGAAGTGAACATGTACTATGAGTTAATTTTGACGAGAGATCCCCAAGAAAAACAGACACTGCCGTATACACATACATGACGTATAATCATACGTTATGGACACTGTCGATTTGACTATATAATATATATACTCAATAACAGCTTGTTACGCTATTTTTGTGTTCCTAAAAAGTTAAATATTTTCTAATCGCTTGGATCGGATAGTCTATATCAGTGCTTCCCAAATTTTTATTGCCGTTTATCGCTCAACGTTTGGCACTTTTAACGTGTCCTACTGAGGATGGGATACTTGTGTACAATTTAGATTATTTTGATTTTATAATTTTAATTTTGTATTTAAATATACCTTCAGAAGAAAATACAGTGGTAGTACAAAAAATTATTATAAAGTGGGCTAGCAGGTGTAGGCGCTCAGGGTGTGGACTTCTTCAGTTGACATGTTGCCAGATCTGAATGGGAAATCCATTCATAGACCTGTATTTTTCCTGAAGATTGCTATTAATTATTTGTTGAGACATCCAATGGTTTTGACTGCAGTTTTCGCAACCGGAAGCAAAATTTCGAGAACAATAATTTTCTTTGGTGGTCGGCCATCTCCTTAATCGCCAAAGAGTTGAAACAGGAACGCAGATCTACGAGATAAATTTCAACTATTTCATTTACCACTTTAACCAACTCTAACACAAATAACACTAGAAATAAGATAATTCAGTCAAGCAATAGAGGGAAGAAACGAGATTCGCTTTTGGGGAGAATACATATATGTATATTAATGTGGTTCTTCTTTAATATTACTTTACACAGAGGCTAAGTATTTAATGTCCGCCTAACGATTTCAACACTTTAAACATCAACGTAATGGAACAATGCTTCTCAAACTTTCAATGTTTGTGACACAATTTTTAGTAATAATTTTCTCTCATCGCCCCCCCCACTTCTATACAATAACGATGTATTGAATGCAATAATAATGTACAGTGTCGCTAAGGCTACAATACGACTTTAATTATAAACCGTACA
>BMAO01015172.1:0-26521 GCA_019973975.1 Trichonephila clavata | reverse complement strand
ATACTCTATCAACATAAGTAATCGCGAAATCATTTTGGATATTCTCTATTGATACTTTAAGGTATTTATACATTATTTCATTTTCAACATGGGAATCTAATTTTCCAATTTCTATTGATACACGAGATATAAATTGATTGAAAGCCTTAATCTCGGTATTCCTTATTTAATAGCCATTCTAAGGTAGAAATTATCTAAATCATTTGTGATGTGTTTCTTAACGATTGATTTAGTTTTGTAATCATAAGCCAAATTCCAGTAATTGTTTTCATAAAATTTCACAATAAATCATCTTTCACTACTCCAAGGTCTCCAGTGACAACATGCTGATGATAATCATCAATATAATCACGATAAAAACAGCATTTACATGTGTATATATATATGTGTATATATATATATATATATATAAAGAAAGGCATTTTAATAAAACTTTTGTACTTTGGATGCAAAACTTTTACATGGATGATATATTTATTATGAAAAAAGTGGTTATTTCAATGTTACTGTTTAATGTGAGTGTAAATTTTCGCACTTTGGTATACTAAGAGAAATTTTCAATTTCTTTCATTTCTCAAATAAATAATATAAATAATTAAAATCTCACCATTTTTTCCACATTCTTGTTTTCTTTTAAAAAATTTATTTTTAACTTTATATTTTACACACATTTTTTATTAGAGCTTTTATTTCTTCTGTCGTCCAACATAGAAACTCTACAAATGTACCTCGAACACACGAATCTCGTTTACAATGTATCATCAGACAACTACTGAAGCACGGCCGTCTTTCTGCTGTGGGTGATGCAGGTTAACCCGTCATCCCTCGAGGGAAAAAAACGACCTAAGGTTCTCGCGCAGGATGTGTCATACCCAAGGGTGTTTACATTGTGTTTTTTAACATAAAGTTTGTATTCAAAGGTAAAAAGGAAGATAAGTAAGAAGCACAATCGGTTTATTACATTTTTTATACGTAAATTTCGTATATCTTTTCTTCTTATAAGGGCATTCAATGCATTGTTTCTACAATGTTTTAATCTAGTCGTGAGTGGGTGCAATGTTTTCACTGTATCTTAATTTTTTTTAATCTGTATATTTTTCAAACTAAACAATATGAGTAAATTTCTCTAATCTTCAAATTCAAGATTTTTGGAATTTCTTTTAGTTTTCATTTATTTTGTTCCAGCATATTTTTTTTTCAAAAGTTTATCTGAAAGTGGATAAGATATGTACCAGTGTCTCCTTTAAAATTACGTTCTTCTCAAATCTTTTTGTGTTTTCACACATAAAATATTTATTTTCAACAGTGTCTCCCTTTTCTAAATTTGGATTGATTTCAGTGGACGAATCAAAGTTGCTGTTATACTCTTCATCATTCAATTTTGTCTCATCATAAACGCGAAGAGAATTTCTTCATCCAAAAATACTGTTGTACTATATCTATTAAATGCTGCATGCATTAAACTACTTAAATACACAATTTCTTCATTATAACTACAATAATATATCATAGCATAAGTGAAAGTTAAAACTTGCTCATGCATTCAGAACTGTAAGGTGTTTCACAAGCCGGGTATGACATACCGGACGAGACGATATCCAAAAATAAGTACACTCATGGATAAACAAATTCGAGAACCATGAGGTAGTCCTCAAAATGAAACATAATTTTATGTATGTAATGACTGCTTTGATATAAGTAAATGAAATTGATTCGAAATTCAAAGACAAATAATTATTTATTTCAGAGGAAAAGGCAAAAGAACGGAGGATTTAATGTCCTGTTGAACCGTCTCTAGCACAAATGCACGATGCGATAGGATCGGGCGTTAAGATATAAAAGTGCTGTATGATGTCTTGAGACATTTCGTTCCATATTTGCTGTAACATTTCCTCTAGTTCATTCAAACTCGTGGAATGCTCAAATCGCCATCCCAAATAATCCAAGATATGCTCGATTTGAGACAAACCTGGGAATCGGGCAGGCCAAGGGAGGGTAGTAACATGCGAAGACAGTCTTGTGACACCTTTGCCGTGTGAGGTTAATTATTGTCTTGCTGAAAAATGGCTTCTCGAAGCCGTTGCATGAGTGGCAACACATGTATTGCAGAATGTCAGAACATACCCCTGGGCTTTCATGATGCCGCGGATCAATACTAGGGATGACCGTGTGTTGTAGACAATTGCACCCGATACCATCACACGACTTGTAGGAGCGGTCTTTTGCTGTAAAGCAAAGGCAGGATAGATGCATTCACCATGGGGTCCCCACGCACGAACACAATTGTTATCAATGATTAGTTTATAAACCTGGATTCGTCGCTAAAGAAGACCTGGTTCCATTAGCTGCAGTCCAGTTTCCTGGTGCACAGCACCACTCTAAGCGGACGCGTCGACGGGTGGATCTACGCGTGCTTTTTCTATGATGTGGCTGTCTTCTCAAATGCTGGCCTAACAAAGACATATGAACCTGGTCTTCGTGTAAATGTCATCTCTCTAACAGCTCCTCACAGCACAATCAGAGCGGCTAATTGATGACCTACTCGCTCAGCTGATCACCCAGTTTCCATCACGATGAAGATTCTCAAACTGCGACTGCTGCTCATATTGACTTCGAAAACGACGTAATAGCATGTCTACCTCAGCGCTTCCTTTTTAAATGATTCAGCACACTCAAACAAACTTTAGTTACCTGTTTTATACTCCACAGAGAACGACGTTAAACATTCTCTAACGGCTAAACATAATGCGCCATCACGGTGCATATCTCCCCGACATGTACCTTCATGCCAAGTCTTGTAACGTTCCCACAATTATTTCCTAATGCGCTAATATTTTTGTCCATGAGTGTATTTAGAATTCGTCTACAAACTAATGCCTCTTTAAAGGATGTGACCTTAAAGTCAGCTACACGAAAAACTAACCATTTTCCAAAAAAAGGTTTAGAAGGAGAGCTAAAAGTTAGACGGTGGATATGACACACCCTGCTCGAGAAGTGCCTGTTTAAATTTGCCGAAGCTGAAACTCCATCTCCGATGGTGTGGTGTGGAAATTAGGAGAGAGGGTGCTCATTTTTATCTTTGTGACTTCAGCATGGTTTAAAATTACGTGATCTGTCGAAGAAAGCCCTCTTGTAGATGAATATTGCGACGTTAATATTCACTCACTCATCTAAAGTTTGTAACAAAAACCACTGTTTCTTAACTTATTGAGACCTTTGTAACTAATGAAAAAATTAGTTTAAAAATTTGTATATTTTTTTCTATTAATTGTATCTTGAAATGATCTGCATCAAACCTGCCCCCCCCCCATTTTTTTCTAAATACTATGTCGGAACCAAAGGCTTTTGAGTACCTGAATAGTGCGACAACGCTATTTACTCACTCACTTACAATGCGTCATGAGAAATTTTGAAAATCTACTATCTTTTCTCATTATTTGCCTTTCTTCCAATGAGTTAAAACTTGACCCGTCTTTTAAATTGGTGAAATGCCGGCATGTCATGTGACTCTCTCTACAGAGGCTTATTGCCGGTATTTTTGCTGCAAATTTTTATTTACGTAAACGGGTCTAGACAGATGACAGTGCGATTTGGCACTGCCCCACAACAACTTCGAGGGAGAACCTCTCTGAAGGTGGTCAGGGCCCATCCCACCATTCTTCCACTTACATCTGTGCTTCTCAAACTTTTAATACTGGTGACCCAATTTACAAACATAATTTTTATCGCGCCCACCCTTTGTACAATAATAATGTATTGAACGACATAATAATGCACTTTGACGCTAAAGCTACAATACGATCTTAATTATAAACCATACAAATTAACAAAATACGTATTAAATTATGTACATGTTACTTTAAAGTATTACTTTTCAGTAACAGGATACTTATGTTCTTTTTCTTTCTATAATTTTTAAATTGGAACAGATTGTAAAAATATATTTAATTGAAAGACTAATTTCTACCATTCTCCATTTCAAAAGTACAAATGTCATTAGAAAAATAGTCTAGTCCAGCGATACTCAACCTGCGACGCACCGGGTCGTTTTAAGTGACCCGGTCATAACTTGCTCTGAGAAATTCATTTTTTTATTTATGGAAATTTGGTGCAAAATTCTCTGTTAAAAAATCAAATGTATCAATTTTATTTTTGTTCCCGATGTGGTATGAAGGCGAATTGATATATATGTTTTTTCTGTTTAGTCATAATATACAACAGTGGAGTACCGAAAATTTTATGAGTGGAACTAATTTTTAACTATCTTTCATATCATGCGAGTGGAAAATATTCGAAGAGAATAGATTGCTTCAAGACGATAGGGAAATTGACTATTTTGTAGTGAAAAACAACCATGATTCAATAATTATTTGACTTGTCATGAAAGTGTATTTAAAAAATATCAATAAGCAGGAATCGTTCAATGACACTTTTCCTCGACGATCTCTTTCAAGAGATGATAAATAGGCTTTCTAGAATAATATTTACAACAGCAAAAATATATTTGTCAGTGGTAATGTCACAGCGATAAAAAGGTACTTTGTGAAATTTGCTATATCATTGGTTATCATATGAACATGTTTACTAATGAGAAATTTTGAAAGAATAGTCTTAAATGCTTCCCATTGAGAAACGATTTAATGACAAAAAAATAATAATTAAAAAAAAACAAAAAACAAGAGTTTTATTTTGCTCAATTTGCACATTTTAAATTGTCCATGTTATCTTGATCTTAAAGAATTTCTTCCCCCCTCCATTAATCATCATGTTGCGGTCCGCGTGAAATAGCTAACATATGTATGCAGTCCGACAGAAAAAAATGTTGAGTACCTGGTGTAATTTTTTGCTCTCTATCATATTCATCATATCTGGCATTCTCGCGAATGTTGGCGTGAATCTGGGCAACCTATCGAACTTCTGCGCAAATCATGTAAAAACGCTGTACCTCGTACAATTAAAGTCAATTTTAGTCGACTCAATATTTATATAGCTACCTAATCTATCCTGAATGTGCATTTTATAATTTGCACGCGCGCGCGTTAGTTTTAATTAACAGTATTAAGTGTTTATGGAGTAGATTAAAAGAAAATAATACTTGTAGATACACTTTTTAAGTCGTGTGCACATTTGACCATAGTGTAGACCATAGTTTCAACAATTACACACACGAGCATGATTTCAAAAATTTAATCAAAGAAATATTCTGAAGAATACTTACATTTTGGATTTATCACTACTGAAGTAAATGGAAAACAAAAAGGCCCTGATGTTATGTGTGAAAACTTACAATTCTAAAGAACATATGGAGGGGGGTTTTAAAACCATTGAAATAAATTTAGGCTGATGGCAAAGAATTTTAAGAAGTATTTTCTTCATGTGGACAACTTGATAGCAAGTTACGAGTGTGCTAGGGATCCATTTCAAAACATTTCAGCAGGACTCAACTGCTGAAGAAGAAATCTTTATAGATTTTAAATCCAGTGGCGAAATTAAGTCATTTTTGTAAAGAAACGCTCTTTGAATTTTGGGCAGAGGTGGATGATGAATTTTTCAAAATGAAAACAAAAATATTTCGTATACTATATTACCCCATTTTTAACATCCACCTTTGTGAAACCGGATATTATGCGGTGGCTGCTATGAAGAAAAATATAGATCTCAGCGGGAAAAAAGGAACTCAAAGTGCTAATATCTAATCGTTCTACGCGAGCTCATGGAAGTCACTAATAATTATTAAACTTGTTCTTAAATAAATATTAAAAATTAATTAAATACCTTACGCAGTACTGATACATTAAAAGTATACTGGTTGAAGTACTCGTTCTTTGTATGATTTCATTTTTAAAAAAATGAAACATCATTCATGATATAACAGCTGGATTGCAAAGAGAATAAGACACACACTATGCATACAAAAATATAAAATGACATTTAAATGAATGCTCATATTGTAAATAGTTTTAAATGAACTGTTATTTTAAGCCTCACAGAATTAGTATTTAGAACTAATGTTAAATAATGAAAAACGATATAAAATCTGATGGAGAATAATTGTGTTATTTTTAATATTTTAAGCAAGAAGACTTTAAAATGTCTTAACCCAGGAGCAAGAGCGCATTTAATACTAAAGTTAATGACAGTGCGAGTGACTCAGTCTTCCCAATCCTTTTTTAAATTTTTTTTAGTGTACCGTATAAATATCGTAATCCCAGTAAATAATTTAAGTAAGAGAAAGTATATGTACCTACTTTCCATGATTTTTCTTTGATAATTTGAGAAAAATCCAATAAAACTGAACTTAAATGATTCAAATGGGCATGACCTTAATACAGGATGCAAATCACAGACTTTTTTCATAAAAATTACAGGAATGTTATTTGCTGGCAAGACTGTAATATATTGTTCAAGTTCTTGTAGTTTTACTGTATCCTTTGATGATCGACAAATAGCATGTTAATCTTTTTCTTGCTTGTATCTTTTTGACAGGGCGCAGTGTGTCTTGTGGTTGCTTATTGCTTCATATTTATCTTCAATATCCACATGCAGCTTTCTAGTACAAAATTAGTAAATACTAACTCACCCAAATGCCCGTCTCTCTGACCTTTCTTCTTGTCAAACAGAATTGCTTCTTTCATTTACCTTGCGTTTAATTCATAGATTTTCATAAACGCAATCATTTAGACAGCGCAATTCTTGAATACCAATTTTACAAATAGTTGATACAATTTGGTGGCACACTGATTTTCTGTTGATTTTTATTGGCTTCTTGGGATAAGAAAATGATTCTGCGTTCAAATTACTACTAAAATACTTCCTTATTATTCACGCATGTACCTTTTGTATACTTAAATCTTTCTAACTGCATTATTACATTGTGCAGCTATAAAAATGAAATATTTTGAATTTCTTATCAGCGAATGTGCAAGCTCAGTTTTGGGGTACAGAATTATGATTTTATAATAAATAAATAGTATATATATATATATATATATATTGAATAGTGAAATATGTTTTATACTGAATGAAATGCCTTCTGGGTAATATATTGATTAAGTGAGGCTCCAAAGGAGCACAATGCTAATTCCGCTACATTTTGAAATATTTGAGCATTTTGTAAGCATTTTAGAGAATGCTGTTAGCAATCGATTATTTTATTCGAAAATAAAATTAAAATAAAACCTTTTGAATTTCAGAGGTAACTGACATCTTTTTAATAGAGCACATAATTTGAAACATTGCATTCATAATTTATCTGCCGTTTTAAAAAGTATGCGCAAACATCACAAACATGTGTTTAATATCAAACTTTTAAAGGCACAATTAAAAATACTAAACATTAAAAATACAAAATACTAAACTGTATTTATACAAATAAAGCGTATCTATTTTTTTAACATTGTGTGATAGAATATATCCATTTAAAAGTTTGATTTTTAATACAATAACTGGAAAGTTTCGTAATAGATATTTTCTTATTTCTAATTTTGTAAGCTTATTACTGAAATATTTAAATAGAGCTTTAAAAAATCCATCAATTTCAGATAAAATGAAAATGTATTGTATTTGAAAACTGAATATGTTTGAAAAGACACAGTTAATCATATTCGTTTCTTTCATAATACTTAATTTACCTTTTTTAACTGCTTCGAGTGTATTAATTTACTATAATTATCAAAATCAAAACATAAGGCTAAGGCATTCTTTAAAGAGAAATGGGAGGTCTTGAAAAATTACTCATGCATCCCCTTAAGGTAATTATATCCAATTCAAATCATTCCATTTTAATTAAATCTTTTTTTCAAATCTTTAATTTCGGACAGTAAAATGTAAGCATTGCTTTCGAGGATATAAGTAATAAGATAGGAAATTTAATGATGCCATTCATTAAATGATAGTTAATTAAATGAGTTGGAAAATTGCTTCTTTTTTTCTAACTTCAATCTTTCTAGAGCTGAAATAAATGGCTTTAGAAGAAAGATATTGAAAAGATGTACTCGTTTCTTATTTTTTAATAAAACAAGTAATTAGTGATTTTTAATAAGTTAGTTACTAAGTAACAACTTTTAAAAAAATAAAATGGCTTATATGATAGTTTAGTGTCCCATTCTCCTCCACTTACGACCTCCTCAATATTTGATCATTTGATATTTTTGTATCAATTTGTGATTACGTAACACTTACAAAAATAATGTATCACAGGATGCTTAAGTTAGTTTCACTTAAAATGTGTTTATAATATTTAGATATATGGCTGAATTTTTATCTGAAAAAGTATTTTTGTTTTAATGTCTTTCTCTTATAAGAAAAAAATAAGTTAAAAGGGTGCGAAAGAAAAAATTAAACATAAATCAAAATTTAGTTCATGCATTACGTGTAACACGTAAAAATTCGTGTTATCAATAAAACGAAAACAAATTTCTACAGGAATTATCAAATTAATGTCTTCAATACAAAATAAAACTTATAATGAAACATTTTTATTATACTCTTGTCAAACTAAGTAATATTATCTAGCTTTCTTTACAAGGATCTATTTGTTATAATCTTAAGAACAATTCCGAGCTAAAACTATATTCATTTTTACTTATTTTGATGAAGTATCTCATGTGAATGTGCCAGTGTAGTATTATTACATCAGTAGAAAACACGTTTAATACAGTGTTTGGAAATTTTAAAAAAATTAACCTTTCTTTATGAAATATACTAAAAAATACATGTTCATAAACCTCTATTAATACAAGCACGAATTATCATGATACAAATATTACTGTTCAATATGTGCTAATAGAAAGATAATATAATTTTTGTCCAATTACACGCGTTAAGTCAATTTAAAATTACGTACAATATATAATTTACTTTCCACGAAAAACTGAGATACCTCTAACTTTGATTATAAAAATCAGTATTTCTCTCAAAATGCTTTATATGATCGAATATATAAGAAATTATATTTCATTAATTTATATTTCACATAATATTCAAAATTCAAAGGAGGTTTGGGGATGTCTAACTGATTTAAATTTCAACTTCTAAAATTTTAGATTTTTAAGAGTTTTTAGAGTTTATTGAGAATTTTAAGTTAGTGATTTTTTTTTAAGATGCACGCTGCAAAAAAAAAAAATGGTTATTCAAACTGAGAGCAAACTACTCACTTTAGAATACTCCACATAGTCAAAATGGCTCCGATGTGAACATACTTGAATTTGAGACTCTAGTGTATTAATTTAGCGTCACAGTTACGTACTCAAAATGGAGACTTATACTCATTTTTGAATCTGTTACGGGATCAAAATTGAGAATGAAATAACAAAATGAGTATGTAATGCACTTATTTTTGAGTTTGTTCCTGTTTTAAATTTTAGAATGAAACAAGAAAATGAGTACCTATTTCATTCATTTTTGAAGTTGTTGCTGCGTCAAATATGAGTTTGAAACAATAAACTGAGCATATATAGCATTAATTTTCGATAATGTTGTATTTAGAATTAATTTGTAACAGAAAAATATATATGAACTAATATTTTAAGGGATCTAAATATGTGATACCTCAGTTGTAAATTTCATTTAGATATATTACATATTATTTAATTTACATTTTATGAAATTTGTTCCACATAACATCAGAAATAGAAATTATTTTTGCATTTACTGAGTGAAACAAAAGGGTTGATATGTATTATCGTGAAAATGCCACCGGAAAAAATTTACTGGCCAAGTTGCCAGCCCTAATGTGTCGTATGCGCTTAACTGTCTCTCTCAATCATGTGCTTCGTTATATATAGTGTTGCCAATAAGATAATACGCAAGCACAAACAAAAAAATATTACTTCTAGAAGCAAAAAAGAAACTGTTATGTGATCATAAACTATAGAATTTCAAACTTATATCTGAAATTTAAATATTTAAAAATAAAAAAAATAGATTCCATGTAATATTTAAACAAATGTTTAAGCAATTTGGACAAGTCCCAGAAGTAATTTGGATCATTAAAAAGTTATGTTTATGTTTCAAAAAGTATTATATTGTTATTGTTCCTTTAAAATTCTATACAAGCAGAAAAACTTTACTTTTATTTAAATTTAGTCTTTCAACACTGAGTTATTAGAAGTATCTTGGAAAAATTACGAATAACAGGTCTTTCATATTAAAAATTTCAAAACTGAGTAAGAAAGGAACATTTATGTATATATTTTGTAACTAACTGTTCCTGTACATGTATGTCAGACTGAACAGATTTCTTTTGTTTCTCTACTCATGCACAACACACCAACATACATGAAGTGCGTACATGAGTTTTTGTACCAAGGCGGTATTAATTTTTTGTAGTTACATATTATCGCAGCCGTATTGGTGTCATTATATGAAACGAAGCACATGGTTGTCAATTCAGCAATTATGACACATTCAAAATAGGGTCACCAACTTGGGGAATTACTTGTAACGTTGGCTTGTAACGTAATAAGCAAGTTTCTCATTTTTCTCTGCTATTCTTTAACCAATCGTACGTAAACATAAAACATACTTAAAATGGGTTACATATTAAGAATCTGTTAGATACTTCATTCATTTCCATCCAATTAAGCAAAACACTATGATCACATTAAAGGCGTATTATAAACCAAAAGATCAGTATGGTAGTGAAAAAAAATTACTTTTGCTGGGATTTTCTCTTTATTATTATAAAAAAGATCAATTGAATAAGTTTTTTTTAGAAATATCACAATTATTTTCAATCATAGGAAAGCATGAAAGTGTAGCTTTTCGGCACTATGTTATACGATGAATCTAATTGAAACAATGCAGATCAAGTATCATTTAAATATTAGTATTTAAGAAGATTTTAATTTAATTTTTAATTCCAAAAACTGGAAAAAAAACTTTATTAAAAAAAGATGACGTTAAATTTTCCTAACAAATTTTGCACTCTCTTTTCAGTAAATTTTATTAAAATATTCGAAAATGAAAGAGTGAAAGGTAGAATAAAATAAGTGTATTGAAATTGTTGAAAATCATTGAAGTAATTACTTTACGAAAACTTTTAACGCATTCCATTATTTTATTAATTATCTAAAAAAGTGTTTTTTTAAATTTACTAGTAATTAATCTTTTAAAAAATTAATAATTTGCAACAAAAATTTATTTTATAAACTTGCTTTTTTCAAGACATGCACACCATTTTAGAGTTCAATATGAAATTAAAACAAAAATTATTCCAAACTTGCAAAAGAATACTTCAATAATTATTTGTCTATAAATAAGTGCTTTTGGGACAAAAATACACTGCGGGCCACCGTAAATGCAAAACCAAGAAACACAAGAGATAGCACAATAAAATTTATTTTGTAGATAATATGTTGACCAAGTATCAAATGATTAAATTTATAGACTTCTGTGAAGTGTGGCTCCTGCCAGAATCAATAGCCAGAGTAGACGCCATTCCTGGAGATCACCGCGGCCACACGCCTCGGCTTTGATTCAAAGAGACTTAGGATGTGTTCTTGTCGCACAGCAGACCAAGCAGCTTCCACACGTTGCCAAAGTTAATCTGGTGGGACAGCTGGGATGTAATCTGGGTCAATTGTTGAGAAACAATAGGCCACGTGTTTTCTATCGGCGAAAGATCCGGAGAGCAAGCCGGCCAGGGAAGCAATTCAATCTGGTGATTGACGAAGAACCTTTGAACAACGGGTGCCACGTGTGGTGACGCATTATCCTGTTGAAATATTGCTGTGGCAGAGACCTGAAGGTAAAGAAGGGCAACTGGTTCCAACACCTCGGAGATGTAGCGCTGGCTGTTTAAAGTACCGACAATGCGTACAAGACGAGTGCGAAAGTGATATCCAATACCGCCCAATACCATAATACCCGGTGCAGGACCAGTGTGGTGGAGCATAACGCATCTGTTCAGCTTCCGCTCTCCACGGTGTCTCCACACTCGAATCCGACCATCGTGGTGTTGCAGACAAATGCTTGACTCGTCAGTAAAGACAACTTCATTCCATTCTGCCACCCACATCCTTCTTTCATCGCACCATTGGCAGAGAAGACGTCTGTGGTTCTGCGTCAAGGGTAGACCAAGCAATGGACGTCTTGCGGACAGACCACTCTGCTTTAAACGGCGTCGAATGGTACGCGCAGACACTGAATGATGCGTTACTGACTCAATGTTCTGTGCTATGGTTCGTGATGTGACTGAGTGATCCGTCACTGCCATGCGCACAATTTGCCTGTCCTCACGTGAAGTGGTGCACTGAGGTGGAAGCGTTCGATTACGTCGGTCCGTCGTACCCTCCTGCATCCAACGGTCTTATATCTGCATTACAGTTGTTTAGTTTCGTCCAACACAACTACCGATTTTCCTGAAAGATAATCCACAATCTCGGTAGGCCACTATCCTTCTTCTGTCGAATTCGGATACTTGATCAAAAGCTGATCGCTGTTTTCTACGTGACATAACGGATCGTTTTTTGAAAAAACCACAAGAAAACCTTAATTGCCGAACTTGAAATCGTCAAAATTTCCAAGCCATAAATAGCGCTTTGAGGTGGCGCCACAGGCGTGCATGATGTGTGTCTGCGCTGAAAATCTACATATTTGCATATGTCACCTCCGCTAATGCATGGTGTAAATTTCATGCTATTTGCGTGCTTCCTTCAGGGTGTTGCATTCACGGTTTCCAGCAGTGTATATAGCACGAAGAAATAAAGAATCTTTTGCGGGTTTTGAAAAGGTGCCAAATTTAAATAAATTTTGTTTGGAAAACAATGGGTGGTCTTAAGTTTTATTTTTTCCTACCTTCTACTAACATTGCTAATTGTTAAAAAATTAATACACATTTCAGTCAATTTGGAAAACCATGTTGCATAATCAAACATGTTAATGCTACAATTCATACAAGCACTTTCTACTACAAAACAATAGTTTTGTCCATGTAACATAATGATTATTGTTTGACTCACCTTTCAAAGCAGGGTTTTAAATGTGATTTTAATAGTTGTGGATATGTTATGACATACATAAAGTTTTTCAATTTTGTTGTGATCTATTACGTTCTGCTATACTAGCCTCTGTTACATACTGATTTTCTCAGTTACGGGGGGGGGATATAAGAATTTTGCTTAAAGTTGATTTTAGTTTTTGTCTGAATAAATCAACCAACATGGCATTATGAATCAAGTAAATTATATTAAATTTATACCATTATCTTCTACAAATAATCCACCAAAATAAGGTAAACATTCATCACAATTATCATATCGCTAATTTGGCAGTCAGTCATATATAGAGTGTAATTTATAATTTTACCAGGTACATTCCTTTTATAGCCTTATATTAAAAACAACGCACTTACTTTCAGCTTTACAAATAAGGTTAAGTCATAGTTATTTAAAAGCAAAACCGATCTAATACTCTTTTAAATACCTATGTGTTCTTCAGCATGTAGCGTGGTAGATACGAAAAAAAGTTCAGAAGATTTAAGAGGACTAAATTTGTTGTTTAACACCGGTACATTAAAAGAACTTCTGTAATTCTGAATACCTTTTTAAATTTGTTTATTTTTGTATAGTGTTAATCAACCATTTTCTTGTTTCGAGTACATATAACGTTTCATATTCGATAGATAGGTATGCGTTCAAATCAAATACAATCATACTCCTTTTTCAAAATGAGTATGTATGTGTGTTCCAATTTGAATATTTTTTCCCTCCCTGCAAAGTTCTAATATGGGGAAGCTTTCTAGCTTCAAAAACTGGATTAATCCCACTTGTCAGTCAAAACACCGTGGCTCCATGTGCTTAATTTATAAATGTTTAAAAAAAGTTTTAAGTCTTTGTTATTTTGATTTTTATGTCCTCCTTTGAGATTTTAAATTAGGATTTTGTATTCTGATATTTTCTATTTATTTCCTTCTTTTCCTGAATAATTTTTGTTTTATCTACATGTAAAGAGGGAAAATTTCGACGGAACATGTTCTCTGCGCCGATCGTTTTATTCACCTCACACAGATTAAGCCGATCGCTCGTAGCAGCGGTCGACATAGTATTGCAATAATTCTAAATCAACACCACTCCATACACTCACCCAATGACACTTTAAATTCATTTACATTATAATTTTTTTTGACTTCAAAGTAATTTTTAAATATCAAGCATTTTTATTTCTATTTTTAAACTAAAACTCAAATATAATCAATCAAGATTACAAATGCAGCAAAGGGCTAAGTTTAAGCCTAACCAAAGTCTCCCCACACTTCACTCATGATAGGAGTTTAAGCTTCACTGCAGGAAGCAGGCACTCCAAGATCTATTCAACCACATAGAGGGGAAGAGAGAAAAAGTGTGTGTTTTAATTATTTTCGATATATATCCCTATCTATATTATCTGAATTACATCAGTGCATAATATTAATGTGTGTTAAATTATTTTGAATTACTGTCAAGGGGTTTTTCCATTAATTATAGCTTCTGAAAATTATTAATTTTAATTTTTATTTTCTGAATTTCCGTATTCCTCTAGAAGGAACATCATCTTTGTCTTAAGTTCATGAATTTCATTTTTTTTATAGTTTTCTTAATTACAATTTTTATTTAATTCTAATTCTAATAACTCATGAAAAAAATAATCTGCAAATACGTATTCAAATAATTTCACACATGAATTTTCTTACGCATACAAGTTTATTTTTTGAATATTTGGATTATATTTCATGAAATAGTTTATGTGATTGTGATTAATTTTAAAACAAATGATATGAATAAGCAAATAAAAAAAAATATGGAGAGAGTTGTAATGTTTTAATAAGAAACTACTAATCTACTTTCTTCTCGATTTAATGAAATTGAAGACAGTATTTGTTTATTTTTAGTTCAAAATGAGTTGCACCGAAAAATTGTTCATAATATTCTAAATTAAATTCTCAGAATACACATAACTCAATAAATTTTTATAGTTTTCTTTTATATTTACAATGTTTAGTTACTTCCAATTTTGAAATTTTATGAAATTAAATATACTGCGTTACAGAGTATATTTTGAGACATCAGATAACTTATATATATATATATATATATATAGAGAGAGAGAGAGAGAGAGAGAGAAAGAGAGAAAGAGAGATTTAACTATAAATGTAACTTGAGACTAATAAAATCAATTTAGTAACATTTTGAAAAATTTCGTTAAAGAACTTTCTTGTGAATTTGCCGAAAATTGTAAATGCTATCACATGTTACTACGTGAAATTGACTTAATGTTTTTTTTAAATTAGAAATTCTAATTCCACTTAAATATTAAGAAACTTTAAAGTACAATGAAAAACGGGAAAAATATTGCAAGCTTCAGAAGGTTTATGTTAAGTGTTTAAATTATACACCTTGGGTTCCATAGTTATCGAAAACAGAATGAGAAATAAAATCCTAAAACGAGCAGCTTTCTAAATAATTCATTACATGAGAAATACTTCAATTAATTTCAAATATGCAATCGATACTGCTCTCCGAGTAAGAGTATTTCTTATGGCTTTCCCCACGGAATACTAAACAGCAGCCTCCAAATTACATCAAAAAACTGATTACCTATCCGTTAGGCGATGGAAAAGGTTTGTAGTCCATCAATTACCTATTAAGCAAGGTATGTGCGCAAACCGTCGCGGGATCTGCTATTTATGAGTGTTTAGAATGAAACAAACATTCTTTTCCCGTCTTATACCTAGAGTGAAATATCACACCTGAACACGTTCGCAAATCGCTACAACTGGGATAATTACACCTTACCTCTTGCTTATCGACATTCAACCAATTTTATCACTGTGTTTCAGAGACCGGAAAAAAGTAAGCAACTCTCTTTTCTCCAGACTAATGCCTGTTACGCCCGTATTCACCGCTAACCTGACCACCGGTTAGAGGAAGGAAACCTGGATTTCGCCGAAAGTGCGATTCACCATCGCAAGTTAATAACTTAACTCCGGGTCAGGTTAGAAAATTCTAACCTAGGTCACAGCCGGGTTAGTTTTAACCACGCTTGCGCAGCATGCGATTTTTTGAGTGTTTACAATTTTGAAGCTGTTTCAGTTCGGATTTAGAATCTTTCCTCCCTGGTGGAATAGTGCTTGTCATAACCTTTACTAGTTCAAGAAATGCTTCAGAAAAAAAGCCATTCGGGAAATCTCCCCAAATTGTGGATTCAATATAAGCAATATTCCAGCCGGCTCCGATTTTATATCAAAGAATCCAAAAAGAAATACTGGGATACGGTATGCAATAATGTTCCTAACCCAAGAATATAATCCTAACATCCTAAAGAAAATCGCAATGAAAAATAATTCCGAGTCAACACTAAATTTCCTTCAAATACATAACAGAATAGTACACCATCCACAGATTCAAGCAACAGTATTTGCAGAGAACTTCGCATCCAATAATATTATCCATGAGCCACTCCCTTTGGACTTTTTTGCCCAAGATAATAGTTTAATCAACAAACCCTTTCATAGTTTAACTTTTTCAGAAACAATACTTTCATTTTTTCATGTTGGCAAATAACTTCGTCCACGTTTTTATTAGAATTATAATAAACAAGTTGAAAAGGATTTTAAACTATTATCTTTTTAGAATAATTGTAAAATTTAAAAGGAAAGATCTTTTCCAATAAAACACAAAACAACTACAAAATTCCAAACTTCAAATTAAAATTACAAAGATTTCATGAAATTTAAAAACTTGCCTCCAAAAGTAGGAAAAAAATCTAACAGTTAAACTGGCAGTTATCATACAGTTTGTCTACAGTTAATTGTGTATAATTAAATGAAAAAATATACTGACTTTACAACTGCTTCCCAGATTTGAAAGGCTAATATTTATACGATTAAATGTTAAAAGGAAGCGTGGCAAAACTGCTGATTATTTTTTAAAAGTCATTTTGATATATTTCTCATTTATAATTTAGCATGTTATATCACTGGAAAGGTCATGAATTGGAGATTTTAGAAAAAGGAAAATCTAAAAATCGATAACCTGAAGATTTTCAGCCTACGGACTGACCTAAGATTGTTTTCGCTGTATGTACAACAGCGTGAACTTGACCCCGAGCACATTTTCAAACTTATAAAATGCCTCAATTTTTATAAAAAAATTGTGACATTGTATAAATCGTGCATTTTTTTATAATATAGTGTTTTTAAAATTTCAAAATATTTCATTAATTATTAGTTTTTTTAAAGTGTAAAAGAATAGCTCATTTAACATTACGGTATAGGAGAAAAAGGCGAAACACATTTTATAAAACAAAAAATGTGTCAATTCGGATAAAATTGAGTAGTATGATAAAAAAAAGTGATTCTCTACAGGACAGTGAAATCAGACAATAGTATTAATGTTTGAGTACTTTTATATTTGAAAAAAAATATTCTGAATTTGGGTCTTATTCTTCAACATTAGCAAAGATAGCCTTAATGAAATGTCACATTGTATGTATTCGCTGATTTCGCTTACAAGGTATTTCTGATTATGAGTACATGAAATCTATATATTAGTTGTCATTTGTTCCTATAAATACTACATACTGTTGAGAATTTATTGCGATATTTTTATAAAGAGTTTCGTTTTTGAATGGATTTGACTGGGCTAAAAAGAAAACGTTTAAGAAATTATTTATTCTTTTTTTTTGTCTCATAGTAAAATTTTTAGAAATTGCAATCTATTTATAAATTTTATTTGATGATTCATGTGAGGTGTTTAATAGATTAACTATTTGAACGGAAGCTTTTCAATCAGCTTATACAAATTTGCTTGTATATTTATTGTTGTTGTTTCTTATGCCACCTGATCTCGACTGTGTCAGATCCAGGCCCACGAAATTCATCATGGCAAGGGGCTGCATGTACGCCTGTCGTTGGCCGTAGCCTTGAGCACCATACAGGTGACAGTACGATTTAGCTCGGTTCCACCCCAATTTTGAGGGAGAACACCCTGGGGGAGGGTCCTCCCACCTCTCTTCCCCATCCACCAACCTCACGAGTGGACTTGCGGCCTTACGGCTATTTAGAGTACTCCCATGCCGCAAAGACACTATTATATATATATATATACACGTGTGCGTGCTCAAATTGCTAAAGCACAATGTTTCTATCACGCATATATAGCATATATCAGTGAACATATGGATCATATATGTTCACTGATTTTTTAATCCGACTAATATTTACTTTTCTTGTTCTTCATAAAAAGTTTTTATTGCTTTCTTGAAGCATTTGTTGTACACTGAATAGTATACATTACAAATTAAAAACTATTTTAAACGGTTTATTTCTAAGGATTTACAAATTAATTTAGCTTATCTAAAAAACAAATCCTTGTAAAAATAAGCACTAATTTTTATAATACGAATTTATTATTTTGACTTCTAATTTTTTCATCAAAAATTATTTTCAGTAAATTCTACTATTTTATCTGATTTATTTAGTTTCGCGCGTTCTTAATGACTTTCATTTTTACCAATAACTTTTTGAGCTTTCTGATTTTAAATATTTCTACATGTTTCCCTAACAGGGCCGATCCTAGCAGATGTGCAGCGCGTGCACCGCACACGGGCGGCCAAACCAAGGGGCGGCCGCAACAAAATTTGTTTCGAATTTCTCAAAATAAAACTTATAATAAACTGAATAAATATGATGAATTTTGAATAGTTATTGAAAAATCAAGTCCGGATAATACAGCATAGTTTAAGAAAAATAGAACGTTAGTGCCTAGTGTGTTGGCCGATTGTCCATAAATGTCTACTCTTTATAAACATCCATCAGATAGCAAAATTCGTGTTGGTGCCGACAATACCGCATTAAAAAAGGTTTTTTTTTCCGTTTAACAGCGGCACTGGATCGATGTAGAATAAAAGCATCTCAAAAAGGATTTTTGCGAAAGTTGTGCTTTACGGAAATATTATTACGGTTAATTCAATAATGTTTAAATTCAATAAGAATTTTGGGAAATTAAAAGTTTTGAATTTAATAATAACCTTCAATTACTTTAGAAAAACAAAAGAGGGGAAAGAAGTGATTTTTGCCTATGGTTTTATAACGCTTATAAACAATACTCGTTTTCCTTTTTAGTGAGTTATACCTCTATCAAAGGTAGTTTCTTGTAGTTTTATTTGTATTAAGTTATAAGAGAGAAAAAATCTTGCAGCTTCTTTTGACTTTTGAGTAAATGATTTTCATTGCAAAGCCTGTTTGAAAAACTTCAATATTCACATAGAATGACAATGTTCGCGAAGATCTAAATTTAATTTTATATTGTAGGAACTTAATGGTACTTTTAGTACTATGTTAAAAAAATGCTAGTTTTATGCGTTTTTTTAAAGTCCTAATTGCAACTAGATGCCATATAATCAAAAAGGCGAATCAAGCGATTCACAGCATAGCCCTAAAAATAGAAATAAAAGAAAACTTATATTATAAAAGCTAATCCTGATCTATATATCTCTTCCCTCTTACATGTATACTCCTAGTTAGAGAGTAATTTCATATAATCTAATCCCCTTATATATATGTATATATATAGCTCCTTACCGTGTTTACTATTTTCTCTATGTTAGCAGCAGGGGCAGTTCTAGGGCCGAGGAAATTGGACCCGTATCCAAGGTGGCAAATTTTAGGGGCGGCATTTGGATCGAATTTGAAAAATACTTTTTTTTTGTTACAAAAAAATTGGAATGAAAATATTTCTTAAAATATTATTTATAGTTTGGAAACCTGGTACCTTATTTAAATACCTGGAATTTTATTTTAAATTGAATTGAAATGTAAAATTTGTAAAATCTAGTAAAATTTGTAATTATATTTTTTTTAAAAAATAATAATTACACTGCATGACGATTTGTTGTAGCAAATATATGGGCCCCCGACGTCAGGATACAGGTACAAATGATTATCTATTGTATATGGTATTACTACGTTAAGGGTGATAAATGTGCATAAAACAATATTTTGCTTAGAGCAGCGTTCGGCAATTGCAGTTCTTCAAAACTCTGCTTTTATGTAGAATTAAAAATTATGTTTGTTAAAAAGCTATTGTTCACTTCTCTAATTTATAAATATCTCTATAAAAATAATTGAATTTTCATGCCCATTTAAATATTTGACTGGCTTTCTGGCAGAATTTATTGTTAAATATGTATTTGATTTATAATCTTTGCATTTCCAGTTATATATTTGTATCTAGCAATATGAATCTGGTATTTCATTTCATGTATCTTATTTTCTTAATCTGTACTGTGTACGTTTTAAGTCAGTTTTCTTAGGTGTTGAACCTTGAAGGGGTTGAGTCTGGTGTGTACATAAATCATGAAATTTGATATGTTTTATTATTATTTTCTTCTGTAACTTTCTCCTCAAACCGAGTGGGTTACAAAGGGCATTCTTTCTCGGATGTCCGGGTGTCGGCTAACATAAAGGGGACAGAGGCAATAAGACTTTTCGGAAGATAGCGAGCCACAGGAGATGTTTTATTTTAGTCTTGAATGTTGCTATTTGAATTTAAAATTAAGGCTTGAATCTCTACCCCCAACAGACACATTTTCGAAAAGAATGGCCTGCTGAAATTGGCACAATTCAATTTCTTACATTTGGTTCGTTTGAAATAGCAATCGGTAATTATGTTTTTAATTTTGAATTAAGACAAAGTTATATACAAATTCTTCCTGTTCGAATAAGGCACAATTAATATTGCTACAGGTCTCTTTGAATATGGATCTTATATATTTACCTCTTATTAAGAGACATTATATTTATATATAAATGACACTAAAAAAAATTCTTAGTACTTTTTTATAAAATTTTAAGATTTCTATGACAAGTTTGTGTTTTTCTTTGAATAAGTTAAATATAGTGCAGCCCTAATAAATAAATGTAATTTAACAGAGAAATAAAATATTGCAATATTGTCTGTTCTATGCTTTGATTTAGAGTCAAAACAGAATATGTAATAAAACAATTGCAACTCGTGGGGGCGCGTTTTCTTTGGGTTTACATAAGAAATAAAAATGTTAACTTAGGTGGACACAATGTACAGGCTTTTAAAAAGATCCGTACAACGGAATATTTTCAATAAATTTTTGTAAGTACAAGATTTTATTGCTCATTTCAAACATTTATACAGCAAATTAAAAAAACTGTGGCTAAGGTATTTATTTAAAGATTAATACGATTTTAATTTTAATTAAATTAATTTGCCTAGCCTTAAATAACAAAATACCCAACGTCTGGTTTGGTGGGTTTAAACCTCTGGCTCTAGGACATATTGTGTCAAACACAAGGCTCCTTATTGGAAGGTACAACTATATTCTTACCCTATTAAGTAAAGTATTAAGGAATATTTATTCTATTTGCCTTTATAAAAAGGTGGCCTTCATACCTATAAAAATAATACATTTAGTTTAAAAAAATCTTTTTTGTTAATATATGCGTATACATTTATGTAATAAATAAATTCACTTAAGTGCATAACGATTTTAACTGAAAGGATTTCCCAGTTAAAAGAAAACTTGCTAGTTTTAATGTCAATGAAACTGTTTTGTATATACGAATCCACAGCGAAAATCAAGAGTACATGGTTTGTAAAATTTCATCTTTGGATTAAATCGGAATAATATTAATTGATGCTAATTGTTTTTTGTAAGACAGCTTCCACTTCCAGAACGAGACATGCACATCCTTCATTATTGTTCCCGGTATTAAAAAAAAATGAGGTTTATTTGTCTTGTTTATTGTAAATTTTTAGTTTTTCTCTGAACCATAAAATATATATGAATCATTTTTCTGAATCATCATGTTAAATCAATGTAACACACGTGTTTTTAGATTGCACCCCCCCCCTCCCTTTTTTACATATGAAGAGAAATTTTGTCATATTGTGTTGCAAATATAAATATATTCTTATAAGTAATTGTTTTATTGCTGATAGTATGGAAAATTCTTTCGGAATATTTAAAGTTTGCGAATTAGGTCAATACTAGGTTAGTTATTTCAATGTGTACTTTCTTTTTTAATTTAAAGAGAGATAAAATTAGTGGAATTCTTATAAATTTGTTTTCTTTTTTCATTTGTTGCCCACACACGTGTTAATATTTAAATGTTATCGAAAATATCCCGAAAGGACATTTTTTGAGGAAGCTAAAAGACAGAATTTTATTGGAATGAGAATGTAATGCATTTTTTATTATTATAATAACCATTAAAATACTCTAAACATATAAACTGCACAGGATCGTGGCACGAATTAAAGACGAGAGTGGAAAAAAATTGTACTATTGACGCGGAACAACAAAATGTATACAATTGACAGAAAAAAGCGATGGCGCGCCATCATTGAGAAAGATATATGTTTGGTCAAGACAATTGTTAGCCAGTCAAAATTTGGCATTCAGAGGAACCAGTACGAAGTTGAGATAAAGGTAATTTTTTAAATTCAGGTAGTTGGCCAAATTTGATCCAGTTATTTCAGAACACCTTAAAAATGTTGAGTAAATGCAAAAATAGCAAAACACATATTCCACACATCTTAGAGCAGCATTTTCAAAATGAAATAATTACTATTTTTGCTGAATCTATTTGTAATGAGATAACACGCATTATCAAAAAGTAAATATTACACTATAATTCTTGACTCTACACTAGATATTAGTCTCACAGAACAAATAAAGTTTGATATTAGATGCGTGAGCACTACTGATGGTAAAGTATATATTTAAAAAAATTTTCTAGGAGTTTTTCAATATGGCAAAGTCTTTCAGATATGGACACATTCTCTATTGAATCCGAATTCTCTGAAAAAATTGATTTCACCAAAATTATTAACAAATTTGCTTCTCAGAAAGCCAGAAAAATTATTTTATAATTAATTTTTCTTAGAAATTTTTCTAGAGGACTGATTTAGGTACTTTTTGTTTCACGAGATTTATGCTTTATTTTTTATTAGATTATATTTTCTGAGTAAATACTGTCGTTTTGATTTTCTAATTATAAAATACCTATTTTTATTTCAATGGTAATATTTTTGCTTGTTTATTATTTTGTTAAAGTATTTTGTCGTGATCATAACCCATTAGCTGACCAAAAAATAAAGTTTTGCAATCCAAATTTCATTTGCATTTTTATTAATGTTTTCTCTTACAGATATATGAGTTTATAACCTCAATATATAAGTATGTAATAAGTAATTAAATATGCAATTATTATAATAAATAATTACATAAAAAGTATTATAATAAGTAAATATGAAATTATTGTAATGAGTAATTAAATATATAAGTATGAAATATATATGTCAAAATATGAAAATTCCCTAGAGAGGCAGCACATTAGGTCTTCGCACGCAGGCGGCCGACACCCTAGGATCGGCCCTGCCGATTCCCTGGACGTCCAATGGATAAACCGGCACTGCATATAATCAAACAGGCGAATCAAGCGATTCACAACATAGCTATAAAAACAGAAATAATGGAATACAAATTAAAAGCTCATCTTGATCTATGTATATCTACCCGCTTACATGTATACTCCAAGTTGAAAAGTTCTTTCATATGATCTAATCCACTAAATCTTACCGTATATACTAACTCTATGTTAGCAGCAGGGGTTGCTCTAGGGCCCTGGAAATTGGATTCATGTCCGAGGTGGCAAAATATAGGGGCGGCATTTGGACCGAATTTGAAAAATACTTTTCTTTTGTTACGAAAAAATTGGTATGAAAATAATTCTTGAAATATTTTTGTTTTGGAAACCTGGTACCTTATTTAAATATCTGGAATTTTATTTTAGATTGAATTGAAATGTGCTGACTACTGCTAGTAAAATTTGCAACGACTATATCTTTTTCTAAAAAAATAAAAATTTCATTGCTTAGAGATTTGTTGTAGCAAGTATACGGGCTCCGACCTCGGGATGCAGGTACAAATGATTATCTTTTGTAAATGGAATTACTACTTTAGGGGGACAAATGTGCACAAAACAATATTTTGCTTAGAGCAGCTTTCGGCAAATTGCAGTTCTTCAAAATTCTTTTATGTAGAATTAAAAATTATGTTTGTTTTAAAAAGTTATATATATATATATATATATATATATTATATATATATATTATATATATATATATATATATTGTTCGCTATTTCCTAATTTATAAATATATCAATATAAAAATTTTTTTTTTACTTTTACATGCCCACTTTAATAATTGAATGACTTTCTGACAGAATTTATTTTTAAACATGTATTTGATTTATCTTTTTCGCAATTTCCAGTTGTATATTTGTATCTACTCGTAGCAATGCGAATCTGGAATTTTATTTCATGCATCTTATTTTCTTATTCTGTACAGTGTACGTTTAAAGTCAGTGTTCTTATGTGTTGAACCTTGAAGGGTCCGAGGCTGGTGAGAACTTTAAATCATGAAATTTGATATGTTTTTTTCTTATTTTCTTCTATAATTTTCTACCCATCCCGAGTGGGTCACAAAAGACATTCTTTCCACCCACAGTATGCCCGGTATCGGCTAACTTGAAGGTAATAGAGGCAATAAGAATTTTTAGAAGATAGCGAGACACAAGAGATTTAGTCTTGAATGTAGTTATTTGAAGTTATAAAATAAACGCTTGTCTCTACCCTCAAATGAACTAATTTTCGAAAAAATGGCCTGCTGAAACTGGCACAATTCAATCTCTTACATTTAGCTTGTTTGAAATAGCAACAGGTAAGTATGTTTTTAATTTCGAATTAATTTGTACTTTTTAAGACAAAAAAATAATATTAAAATTCCTTTTATAAGGTACACCTCCGAATAAGGCCTCAATTAATGTTGCTACCGGTCTCTTTGAATATGGATCTATGTATTTACCTCTTATTACAGGACATTTTATTTATATATATAAATGACACTGAAGAAAGTTTTTTTTTTTTTTTTTTTTTTTTTGTAAAATTTGAAGATTTTCAAAGACGAGTTTGGGTTTTTCTTTAAATAAATTAAATATTAACTAAACTTTTATATAAATCAATGTAATTTAACAGAGGAAAGGAACAGAGAAATAAAAAATTGCAACATTGTCTGTTCCTTGTTTTGATTTAGAGACAAAACAGAATATGTACAAGCGTAAGCGCGTCGTGTTATAAAGCGATTGCAACTCGTGGGGGCGCGTTTTCTTTGGGTTTACAAAAGAAATAAAAACGCTAGCTCAGGTAGACATAATGCACAGGTTTTCAAAAAGGTCCGTACAACGAATATTTTCAATAAAGATTTTATTGCTCATTTCAAACATTTATACAGTAATTAAACTTTTTCTATCAAGAATTTTCATTTTTCAAACTTCAATTTTTAAAAAAACACCTACGACTAATGTATTTATTTGTATATCATGTATTTTAACTAATACAACTTGAATTTCTAATTAAACGAATTTCTTTAGTATTAAATGACAAAGTACCCAATGTCTGTCTGGTGGATTTAAATTTCTGACGCTAGGACATATTGTGTGTCAAACACAAAGTTCCTTAGTAAAAAGTACATACTATATTTTTACCCTATTAAGGTAAAGTATTAAAGAATATTTTATTGTATTTGCCTTCATAAAATAACGGACTATAAAAATAATATATTTAGGTTTTAAAAAATCCCTTTCATTAATATATATGATATGAATACATTTATGTAATAAATAAATTCATGTAAGTGCATAAGGATTTCAACTGAAAGGACAATTGAGTTGTGTGAAAGAAAACTAGCTAATTTTAAAGTTTTTAAAATTTCATCTTTGGATTCAATCGAAATAATATTAGTTGATGCTAATTTTTTTTTCTTAAGACAGCTTCCACTTCCAGAACGAGACATGCATATCCTTTATTACTGTTCTCAATATTTAAAAAAATGCGGTTTATTTGTCCTGTTTATTGTAAATTTTTATTTTTTTTTATGATTACAATTATGAATCATTTTTCTGAACCATCATGTTAAGTCAAAGTAACACATGTCTTTTTAGATGGTTCTCTCTCTCTTATACATTAGGAGAAATTTAATATTATTTGTAACTACAATATAAATATATCCTTATAAGTAATTGTGTTATTGATGATTGAAGTATCAAAAAGGCATTTCTTAAAAGATGCTTTCGGAATATTTAAAGTTTGTAAATTGGGTCAATAATAGGCTAGTTATTCCAATATTTACTTTCTTTTTTAATTTAAAGAGATATAAATTTGTAGTAGAATTTTATAAATTTATTTTTAAAAAAGATTACACACACGTGTTAATATTTAAATGTTATCGAAATATCCCGAAATGACATTTTTGTAGGAAGCTAAAAAACAAAAGTTATTGGAATGAGAAGTATAATGAATTTTTTTGCGCGTTTTTCACGTAGTGGAACAAAAGCGCTATTAGGGCGCAAATTTCGTCTTCGTTCCATATTTGGTCGTACCTTTTTCTCAGCCAATAAGCAACCAATTGACCTCGGGTTTTCGGCATTTGGTCGCATTTGTGCC